>NW_021028771.1:0-29515 GCF_004153795.1 Camellia sinensis | reverse complement strand
AGTTGAGTTTTTGAGCTAAACACACTCCTATCTTTCATATACACCCTATACACTCCATACAAACTGAAATTCCATCTTTTCTACATCCAAAACTCCTTCAAAAATTTTGAAATACTTGAATTTCAATAGCTTTGACCAAGAGGAAGAGTGGGTGTTGGTAAAAGTGAGCAAAAACAAGAGAGATAATCACTTTTTCACCACATACACCTCCAAGCCATCATTCCAGCAAGAATTCCAAGCTTTCAAAGTGAGGAATGAGAACATAATTCATACACTTGAGGGTGATCAAGAGTAATTTTGGAAATCAAGAAATTCAATCTTTCTTTGGAAGGTGAATTTCTAGTCGTTTAGTCTTTCATTTTCTTATATTTTCTATCTCATATTTATTTTATTGCTTCTTATTCCAAAGTGTTTTGTTATAATTTTCACACTTTATATTTCATAGGGTGTTGTTGTGATCCAAGTGGTTTGTTTAGCTAATAATAATAATAATAATAATTTATTATTATTATTTTTGCTTATTGGCTTGCTCTTGTTTCATATTAATTGTGTTGTAAGCTAACTGGTAGTGGTTAGTTGAGCCACCTATATATTTCTTGTTTGTTCCTTTTCTTGGTTTCGCAACAAGACAGGTTTTGCTCGGCCTAGTTGGCTGACCAACCTATTTGGCCGGTCGGTCAGCTTCTTTCGGACAAGATGGCGTAATCTCTCAATGTTGACCAATTTCTGCCAACGATTCCAAGAAACATGAAGCTTTTATTTTGTTTATTTTTGTTTTGAGTGTTTTGTGAGGTTTTATTTTATTTTATTTTAT
Source organism: Camellia sinensis (assembly GCF_004153795.1). Classification (NCBI taxonomy): domain Eukaryota; kingdom Viridiplantae; phylum Streptophyta; class Magnoliopsida; order Ericales; family Theaceae; genus Camellia; species Camellia sinensis. The sequence goes on along the minus strand of NW_021028771.1, from coordinate 28,701 downwards.
TGCAATATTCCCTCCTCTTCCTCTCATTTGGATATCTAATAATTCAAAATGTTGTAATAATTCCTCATCCCCGCTTCTTTCTATCCTATTCTTTTACTTGCTTTTCTTATTTGTACCAAGACATCATATTTATTTTTCATCATATTTATTTTTCATCATATTCATGCTTTGCATCCATGTTTCATGCATCTTGATTCGGCTAAGTTTGCATTTGTGGATTTAATCAATTCCTATGTGATTATGTGCGCTACCTCATGTTCTTGAGATGATTCACATGTCATATCTTAGAAGTCGAATCTTTAGTTACATCTCATGAGTGAATTGCATTAGGATTTTGTATATAAGATTATGCATGTTTTACTAACTTTATTTTGTAGTTGTGTGCGGGACGTCAGTAAATATGTAAGTGTAGACACTCCATTTTTGACCGACCTTACGACTCAGACGTCATCAATTGAGCGCTCGGTGATTGCGCATGTTGTGCTCGTTTCGAGGTTTCAGAGTTCTTGGCTGAGGGCCTCACCTTCGGACCTCGGAACTCTTTGTACTTTGACTCGGTCTGCGGACTAAGTCTTGTTTTCACTTCTCGGAGGGAGGGAGAGGTCTTGTAGACCATCTCTTTGTGGTCGCAGACCACTTTTCATGTTCCTGTTTGGAGACTAGTTTTCGATTTTCAGAGCCGTTGGCCGTGCGCCTCGGCTCGGGATCGCTTAACATTCTCCGTTTGGCACGGTTTTTGGAACACACCTCGTTTCCTCTGTCTAGGGGGATACTATGGTCTGGGAGACCACTTTTGTGGTTGTACGCCACTTTTGGCGCTCGACAGCAGGTTTTCGAGGCCCCGGCCGTGTGTTTTGCCTCCCGAACTCTCGTTTTGCATCCGTGTTGGTTTGTTCTTGGCACGAACCTTATTTTCCTTGTTTGGAAGGTGGTACAAGGGTGGGAGACCAGCTTTCTCCTTGGAAACCACTTTTTTCCCCGCCAGCCGGTTTTCTGGTCATAAAACTGGTTTTCTTGGTCTTTGGGCCACATTTTCTGGTTTCCTACCCCACCATTGGCTTGCTTTCAGCGTGGAGACCACCAATTACCCTGGCTGACCACTTTTTTTTTGGGAAACCACTTTGAGTGGTTGGCTGTCCACTAAAAGTAGCAGGCCGACCACCTTTTCTAGTCGGCAGGTTTCCTCCTATTTTGTTTGACTGAATGGATGCCAGCTGTGCCAGCTAGTGGGCACAGACTGTATCCTCCATACACGTGTACGGAGGAATTGCATCCAAATTTAGCTTCTCCAAGAAGCTTGAACCCTTGGTTTCTTCTATAAGAGAGGCTCTCCCTCTCCTTGAACCAGGTTCAGAAAATTTCCCAAGGCACAAACACATCTCTCACTATATCTCTATATTTTGAGCCAAAAGTGTGTATTGTTCTTGACCTTTAACACCCCTACTCTTAGCCATACATATTTACCATTGAATTGAGGTTCCTAGAGGTTTTTTTTGGAGGTTAAAAGGATGGTTTTTGGCTGAGGAACTTGCTGGTTTTGCTGAGCTTCAAGGGTAATCTCTTTTCTCTCTTTTTAAGCTTTGTCTTGATCACTCTCTTAGCCATACTTGCATGCTTATTTGAGCTTTGTTGTCAACTGAAAAAAGCTCCATATTTAAGTGTTTTTCATGTTTGTTTAAGGCCCTTTTGGTACTGAGGGTCATCTTCCCTCTTGCATGCCCTATTTGGCCTTGTTTTGTGCCATGCCATAAGGCCTTTGAGTTAACCCTTGCATGGCCTTTTAGCCACTGAAATCCAGTGGATTTTCAGTGGTTGGCATGTGGTTTTGAGGCCCTAAATCAGAGAGGGGTGATCCTTTCTCTTTTGGTCTTGTTTGCTTGTATTTTTGGCCTATCAAAGGAGTATATGTTTTCATACTTTCAAGGCTCGGTTCAGGCACTTTTTGGTGACATTTAGGGCCTGCCTAGACTCTGTATATGGCTAGTTTGGTCACCTTGGATTTGCCTCTTGCATGTGTAGAGTAATCCGTTTTGTGGCTTATCAAAGTAGCATGTCATTCTTGCATGTATTGGTCATATTTCAGTGGGTTTTTGGCCATCATTTGGCATGCCATGACTCTATTTTTGGCTAGTTTGGTAGCCTCTCATATGCTTCATATGCTTGTAGTGTAAATCATGTTTACTAGCTTAGAATGCATGATGTTTTGGCCCTCTATTCTAGCATATTTTGGCCATGCTCCAACATAGTTTTGTTCATATTTTGGGCTTCCTTAGCTCTGTTTTAAGGCCTCTTGGTCGAAAGAAGCTTGCCATGCATGCTTGTAGTGAAATTGCCTTGACTAGCTTCGAGTTTTGAAGTCCCTTGCATGCTTAACTTGAGGTATTTTCATATTTTGGCATCATTGAGCATGATATTTTAGAGCATATAGGGCTGTCATACTTCCATGTTTTCCACTCTTTAAGTGCCCTTGAGAGTTGTGCTTTTATACCCTATTTTGTGAGCCATTGCATGAGCTTCATTTTTGTGCCTTTCAAGCCATCATCCCAACTCATTTTGCTACTGTTTTGGGCCTGCATAGGGTCTATTTGGAGTTGGTTTGGCCATTTGAGCATTGCCTTGCATGCCTATAGTATAATACACTTCACTAGTTTCGATGCTTGAGCCATTCAACATGCATTACATGAGTTGTTTGCATAATTCGAAGTCTTTTTGTATGCCATTTCAGAGCCAAAACATGTGTCATTGCACTCCATATTTCATCCTTTCAATGCGTTTGGAAAGTTGTGTTTTGTGTTTTAGACTTGGGGCCGTTGCATTGTGCATAACCGTATGTGTTTTGATGCCTTATTTCCATCATCTATTGGCCACTGATTTGGGTGTGGCTGAGGCCCATCCATTTTGGTTTAAGTCCATTTTGCATTGAGTATGCCATTGTAGTTCATAGCATTGAGTATGCCATGTTGTCGCATGATTGATCATTGCAATGTGCATGCCTTGTTCATCTCATTGTGTATGTTAGTTTCTATGTGCATTGTGTATGCTAAGTGTCGTGTGCATTGAGCATGCCATTGTTAGTTCATAGCATTGTGTATGCTAGTTGCATGTTTGCATGTTATCCCTTGCATGTTTGCATCACTTAGTTGTATTGCATTAAGATTGCATGCTAGAGTTGCATTGGTGCATGCCTTGTTTGTTGCATTGTGTTTGGAATAGGGGTTAGTCCAAACACGGGGAACGAGAGACGTTTCATGCTTGAAATGATGAAACGTGCCTCGATCCCCGATCACCGACACTCTTGACTACCCATGACGGAGTTGTTCGCTTTAGGAGCTTGTATGTGCATTCATTTCACAATGAGTCGTGCAATTCGACGCCTCGGCCATCATGCATCGAGATGCGTAATTGGTGGCCCGAGGGTCAAGGACTACACTCCCTTGAGCTTATGCAATGATGGGGAGAGTGGTCGTGCACACATGTGTCGCGAATACTTTGCCATCTCTCTCTCTTGCTTTCTGTTGCAGAAAACCAGAAACCAGGGGCAAAAACTGGTTGGCCGACCAGATTTAGTGGCTGGCCGACTACTTTTTCTGGTTTTTCACCACAAAAGTGGTCGGCAGGTGGCCTCTAAGGCCAATAGTTGGTCGGCAGCCTTCTCACAGATTCCAAGGGTGGAGTTTCAGCCTTCTAGAGCTTTGTGCAGTGTTCTGAGGTCAATTGCAAATAGATGCAAGTCGGGGCGTCGCGAGGGATTTCCGAACAAGGCAATTCAAGCATGCATGCATCCTTTGTCATTCAAAACAGAGCTAGGGCATCCCACATTAATTTAGTTTGTATACTCATTTAGATTGCTTACTTAGTTAATGTTGTGTAATAAGTAGTTGTAACTTGTTATTCTTTTCATCGTGTAATAACTAGTTTAATTAGATTAGCTTAGATTAGCTAGCTGGTTCTGTATTATTTATTCGGACCCTCCGTCGAGAGGACAAATGTTGTAAAAAAGTGTGTGTGTGTGTGATGCATGTCTTCTAACCCCCATTTCTTTCTCCCTTTTATTTACCAGCTTACGATGATTAGTTTTAGGGCTTGTTTCAATTAGCATCCTTATGCTCGCATGTTTGCATCCATTCATCTGTCTTGCATGCACCGGGCTCGGCATCATACTAACCGCATTGTATTTCAATTTCTGTTTGAATACATGTATCAAATTGCATTTCACATGACATTTTAGAATAACCGAGCCTATCCTAGTTGCATTTTGTATGTGTTGCATTAGGCATTCTCGACATAGCTAGGATCATGCATTGATTTCTAACATAGCTTTTGTTTTGACTTGTAGTACTTGGTAAGTGTTTATGCTTTAGCATCCTTACATGTGTGTGAGTGACTGCCATGATAGCATGCTTGCCATGAGGCTAACTGCTTATGTGATATAACTGCCTGAATGCCTGTGGGTGAAGGTTGAATTACCTGAATTGGAATAATTCATTGATTGCGAGTTTTAAGCCCACTCGATGGTGGCAAAATCCACATTTTAGCCTACTTGCGAGTAGCAAACTACTTTAAAAAAACAAACATGAGATGTTTTTGTTCCAACTTAGGCGATCCAGTCTATACTTGTTTGCTGTGCGCATCACATAGTAATTCTAGGTTAATAACCGAAATAAGAGCACATGTGTTTTCAAAAACAAGATATCAGGTTAGTAAAGGCCGATCTCTGATCGGGCGAACGGGGGTGCTCATTGCAGGACCTTCCCCTATCATACCCAAGTACCCGAGCCGAGGTAACTTTGGTGATGACATACATGTGGCCTTAGGCACGAGTCAGGGTTTCCTAAATTCTCCTAAAATAAAATATTTAAGTGGCAACTCTGTATATGGCAAAGCAGTCCATGTTTGGCATTTCTTTCTAAAAATCAATTTTTCAAAACAATTTGCCGGATTTGGACTCTTTGGTGATTTATTAATCTTACACTGCACATTGTGAGGTCGGATTAAAAACCGTGACATTTCAGTCTGAACTGTAGTGAGCCCAATGAACAAAACGGGATTTCCCCGGGACGTTCGGGCACGTCTACAGTTTCTAGCGACTTTGCTGGGGAGTTAGAGAACTTGACTCGAACTCATGATATCTTGTTTCGATTACACTTATGTGTTTCTTTGCATTACATTTGCATTGGTGCGCCTAGGACACAGTGTTTGCCGTCTGCTATTCCTGAACGGTTTGCTGGAGGCTCGCTTTGAGAAGTGTGCCATAAGGCTGACCGGTTACGGGCTCTGCCACGATGGGAACACAAACCCCGATTTTTGTCGGGGCACCCTTTTTGACCATTCAACCTAGTACATATCGGAATCCATAGTGACCATTCCAAACTAGGACAGGTTGCTTGCCCGATTGTAGGTTATTTGAAACCACTGCATGCGTAGTGAAACCCTAGCTCCTAACAAAATAGGGCAGGGAAACCCTACCCCAACATAGGGATGTTTTGGCTCTCACTTGTTATGTGCTTTTAGAGTGCATCTCTACAGGAATGCATATATCAGTTGCAAGTCTGGGTATCAGGCCTGAGGGCATCAATATTTAAGAGAATCAATTTTACCTGAGGGTATCAGTTTACAGGGAAGAATTTTGGGCAGAATCCAGTAGAGAGTGCAGTCATTCAGTTGTGCTCATATCTGTTATGGTGAAATTAGGCTAAGATGCTGCCTGTTTTCTCTTTTGCTAGGAGTAGTCTTGGAACCATAGCTTCAGAAGGCTCCAATATCCCCCGGTACATTGGACTTATGCTGATAGATTTTGTCAGGTCAGAGATTCAGTTCAAGGGCAAATCGGTATTCCTTCGCCAGAGACAGGGTAAAAAGGTCAGTCAGGCGTAGATCATCAGTTCAACAGTCTTCGGATCAACAATCATTATCCATCTCACTTGTGTGCAGTTGGGTTGAGATATCTGCTTTTACCACAAAGACAGATATACCGATAGATCAGTTAGATCAGGGCAGTATGGCGGGAATGGAAGAGATGATGCGTCAGCTCCAAGAGAGTATGAAAACCATGCAGCAGGACACTGCTTGTCAAACAGAATTTGCCAAACAGCAAGCTGAGGTCATGGCCCAACAGGCAGAGGTAATTATCAGGCTACAGTAGCAGACCAGAGCATCTGCTTCACACCAGGCTCCTCCCCCGCCAAGAGTGCCAATACTCGGGGAGACAGCTAATGTCCAGGAAGATACGGACATTCCCACAGGGCCGGCTCCGCCCCCAATCCTACCCCAACTATCCAAAGCATAGACCAACTTACCAGATTCACCCTTTGAGTTCGAGGTGGACCCCACGACATTAAAAGTGAGCAAGCTTGAAAGGCTGTTCAAGAAATCTCAGGGTGTTAAGTCTATTCTAGATATTGAGGATGGGTACACCGACTCGGCCGTGACGCTGCCGGACCGGTTTAAGATGCCACACATTTAGCGTTTTGATGGATCCGGTGATCCTATGGTGCACTTACGGCTGTTTTCAGATATTTTAAGGCCGATGGGCCTCTCCAGATTATAGAAGCTTTCCCTGTTTGGCCGGACCCTGTCGAGTGTAGCGGCTATTTGGTATGCAAAACTGGAGGACTCTGTCAAAAGGAATTGGGAGGAGATGGCTGAGGCCTTCATAGCTCAATACTCCTATAACACGCCGATTAAGATTATAACCCGTGATCTTGGGACCACTAGGCAAGAGCCGAAGGAGAGTTTCTCCGATTTTGTAACCCAGTGGAGGGCTAAGGCCTCGATGATGACCGTCAGGCCTGTTGACAAAGATCAGATTCGGATGGTTGTGCACAACCTCCAGCCCAAGCTCATGTAGAAGATGGTCGTTCTCTCCCTTCCTACCTTTGCAGATCTACATGAGATTGGGGTACAGATCGAGGACGCTATGAAGCAGGGCCTCATTGACCAGGAGAAAGAGCAGCCCATGAGGGCGTTTTCCCGCAGTTCGAACGTGACCACCAGTGGTGATACAGCTGCAAGATCTTCTGAAGTGGGCATGGTCGCCACCACCGCATCAAAAACAGCTACCCCATTCACCGGTGCGTCCGGAAGTAGCTTACAAAAAACCAAATATCCACCTCGAGTCAATAGGATTTTTACCCCACTTTATATGCCTTTGTCAAAGGCTCTAGAGGTCTTACTCCGGAAAGGATATCTGAAACCGTTGGAACAACAGCCTCTACCTGATCCTATCCCTCCAAAGCATGACCAGACTAAATACTGTGCCTACAATCAACAAACCGGTCATGACACTGACAGTTGCTTTCATCTTCACCATGATGTACAATATCTGTTTGACAACAAGGTCATCGCCGCACCAACTCAGCAAAGTCTATCGTCACTGGATCAGTGAACTTGGGGGATAGTACAAATATGTGATCAGAGGATGAACCATCTGTGGGCGGCACTCAGTTTACTCCAGATGTGACGTATGGCACGCACTATTTTTAGCATTTGTGAATGCTGGTTTTGTACTTTCTGACTCGGGTGTTGAGTCAGTTTTGTTATGTCGTTTAGAGTCTGTCCCGTTGTATAGAGTCAGTCTTTTCATACTGAGTCAGTTGGGTCTGTCTTGTTATATCGAGTCAGTCCTGTTTTGTTAGAGTCGGGTGATCCTGGGGGCGTTACCTCGGATATCACTATTTTGTTTTGTGTTTGTCTTTTCGCTTTCTTTTGAGTCTGTTTCTGCCGGGGAGCCAGTTAAACCAGAAGATCTAATTGAAACAGCTGTGGTTTTCATGCTTTTGTGCTTGTTTCTGCTTTGAGCTTGTTGTGCTAGCAAACTTGAATGAAATGACAGTGCTTTTCACCTGCTTTTCTGTGCCTTTAAGTCATTACATCGACCCAAGTTTTTCAAAACCTTTTTGAACATTGTGATGAAAACGAAGAGGAAGGAATTCCTCGGGTTTTGCAAAATTTGATCAATTGAGAGAAAGAGAGGAAAGAGAGGCGTGCTAAGCTCTTAATGAATGAGATCATGTTTGTTAATGTGAGTACTGAGAAGGATCCTGGCTTGATCCAGATTGGTTCCGCACTGTCTTCAACGCAAGCGACTAGTCGCTTTCTTAAAAGATTTCAAAAAATGTTTTGCGCGGTCCTGCGAAGACCTGTGTGGAATCGTTCTTGAGATTGTGTAGCTTAGGATCACTCTCAGCCCCAAGACTCGACCCCTCACTTTTAAACCTTGAACTTGGATTTAAAATGTTCAACAGTCAACTACAATGTGAGGCCTGTGTGGCCAAATTCGAAGTAGCCCTCGAACTAGGGGCAGGGAAGTCAGATCAAGAAGATCAGATGTCGTCAAAAGAAGCTTGCAAAGCTAGATCAAAAGCACCCCTTGAACTAGGGGCAAAAATGTCAAAGGTGCTTGAAGAGTAAAAAAAATTGGGATGTTTCTCAAGCTAACAAAGATCAGCAAGAATGCCAAATCTCATAAGGGAGGAAAGAAGAAAGTATTGCTGAAGGATAACCGAGTTCCTATCCATAACACTAGGGGCAAATTCAGCCCCCCATTGGATGGACTCCTGCATCGTCAGCAAACAGCAGCCATTCTCCTGGATTCAGATGACTTTAGGATCTCAAAATCATTTGACATGGACAAAGCTACACTTTTACCCTTGAGAGGCTTGTTGGGCCGAAAACCCGGAAGGGCGACCCAAGCAAAAGTTAGAGCAAAAAAAAGAAGAAAAAGAACAAAAAGAAGAAAAATGCAAAGAATGAAAAAAAAAAGAAGAAAAATGAAAAAAATGAAAGGAAAAGATGAAAAAGAAAAAAGTAGAAAAGAAATGAAAAGAATTGAAAAGAAAAGAAGAACAAAGCTCGCAAGGTTGAAAACCCGGAAGGGCGGCCTTGGCAAAAGTTAGAGCGCAAAAGGAGAGATTAATACCCGAGTGTACCTTAATCCCGAACTACGTAAGGCTTGATTCTCATGTTTGGGATACGTAGGCAACTTCATTCTGAAGTCCAGCCATAAAACACTTCAAATTCAACTGTCCTGTCTATGAGATTGAACGGGTCATCTTGGTCTTCTCCGTATCCGAGAGTTCGGTTGTGACCTTCACCATGAGAACTGGTTACAGTGCGCTGCGGTACTATTCAAACAAGGGGCAACTTTCTGTTGCCATACAGTGTACTGCGGTGCTATTCAAACAAGGGGCAACTTTCTGTTACCGTGCAGTGTTCTTCAGACAAGGGGCAATTTTCTATTGTTTTTGGATCTGAGGTTGTGCATCTCAAGAGTCAATTCTACGTTGGTCAAGAGGTGGCCATTTGCAAAATAGTTTTTACTGAGGTTGACTAATTCTCTCGAAAATTATTCCATTTTTCCAAAACTGGACCATTTTCTTGGACCCAAAAAGGAAAATTTTCAGTGCTCATAACCTAACTTGCATGATTTTAAATCAAAAAATCGAACTAGCATGTTAATCTAACTCTCATGTTGGTCAAAATTGTTTTAGCAGAACGTCAAAAACAAAAAAATGGTCAAAATAATGAACTAGGGGCACAGTTAAGTCAGGTGTTCTGTCTTTCCCTCATTATCAACATACTTGCCAGAAAGGGCGCCGTATCTGCCAGAAAAGGGCACAATAGAAACTAACAGCAAAATGCCGAAAGTTCTCTCATCCTCCAAGCAGCGAGGTATCAAGCTAAGTGCGAACCACGAACTGGAATGGAGCAAGATATTCCATTCCCTCATATGGACAGATCTAATCATGTCCAAACTCCCCAGTAGAGCATCGTCAACCAATGTCAATTGTAGATCTACTGCACATCTAGCTGCATCACAACCCCTCTGTGGGGGAAGTTCACTGTTGTGAGCAGAAGAAAGAGAATCTAGCAGAATGCTAGGGGCAAGAGCCCGCCACTTTTTGTTTATCCATCAACCACCCAGGGGAGGGATAAAAAATGAGAGATTAAAGAATAGAGAGATGTTAGCTGAGAGAAAAAGTGAGAAAAAGTGAGAAAAAGGCTTTTCAGAAAAACAGAGCCTGAGGGCCGAGTGATGTGAGAATCACAAATAAGGAAGGGTGGGAAACATACTCGGAGAAACAGGCTCCCTATGCACATCTGAGTGTTGTGTGCGTGTTTTGTTTATCTCGATTCTTGTTTTGAGTCGTTTCGAGTGTTACTCGATGTGTTTAGGTTGTTTACCTTTTGTTTTCCATTATTGAGTCGTAGTGCGCTGTGTTCAGTCATAGGCTCAATACCCCGGTCAAGAACTTATCTCTCAATTTCAAAAATAAAATCGTTTTGCGCTCTGAGTGCCGTGTCGTTCTCCACATCTGTGCAAAACAAAATTCGTTCTTTCGTAAAACCGCAGGGTTCAACCCAGGTCATGCGGGAACAGTAAAACTAGCACATATCTGAATTTATATAGGTTCCAGACTGCAAAGCAAAAGAAAAGAGGGAAAATGTAGGGTATCTGAGTTTGTTTCAACTTCAGTAAGTTCCGAGATTGCATTTCGTATGTACCTCTTCAGGTCTTGCCAATGCTCCGAAGTATGAGTGTGCCTCTACCTCAAGCTCAAGATGAAGTCTTCTTCAAGCCAGAATGGAAATCAAAAGTGCTCTCCCTGAGTACCATTCCCTGCCAGAGGCATCTTGGCTGTGTTCGCAATGAGTTCCTAGGAGACCAATTGTGACGGTGGAAACTAGAGTTCAAATGGCTGTTGCCTAGAACGTAAAGGTTCGGGATTTCCGAGACTAAAGTCTGGTTTAAATACCCAGAGGAGTGTCCTCGGCTTGAAATCTGTATGGAAGCCCCATAGGTTGAGATAGCGTGTATGCACCTCAATTCTGGATACTGAACCAACCTAGTCTGTCACCCCGTTGGAGAATAGGGAAAGTTGTGAATATGATCAGGAAGAAAGGCAACATCCAAAGTGTTCTACGTGAAGAACCCTTGTCAGTATTTCAGAGCCTTTGTACTGTGAGATGAAGGTAAGTGTTCGAAGAGCACAGGGGAAGATCCCCATCGGAGCAGAGTGGTTCACCGCCACTCACCTCATGAGGTGCTTTCTAAAGTGCTGTTTTGTCCATTTATTGCTTTCCTTAAGCATCATGCATTGTAATGCATTGTACCTATCAAGTTTCTTTCTCATTTCATGCACAATATTGTATGTACGGTTCATTCAAAGAAGTTCCGTTTTAAGATCATTTATTTAGTGTATCAATCACACTTCATTCATTTAGTATATCAATCATACTTTGTTCACTAAGTGCATCTATCACACTTCGCGTTCACCGTCAGTGTATCAATCACGCTCTGTTCACTTAGTGCATGCATCACACTTTGCGTCCACTTTTTGTATATCCATCATACTTTGCTTCACGTAGTGCATCTATCACACTCTGCGTTCGCCTTCAGTGTATCAATCACACTCTGTTCACATAGTGCATCTATCACACTTCGTGTCCACCTTTTGTGTATCCATCACACTTGTTCACTAAGTGCATCTATCACACTTTATGTTCACCTTTATTATATCTATCATACCCTGTTTACTTGGTGCATCTATCACACTTCGTGTTCACATTCAGTATATCAATCATACTCTGCTCACATTGTGCATCTATCACACTTCGTGTTCACATTCAGTATATCAATCATACTCTGCTCACATTGTGCATCTATCACACTTCGTGTTCACATTCAGTATATCAATCATACTCTGCTCACATTGTGCATCTATCACACTTCGTGTTCACATTCAGTATATCAATCATACTCTGCTCACATTGTGCATCTATCACACTTCGTGTTCACATTCAGTATATCAATCATACTCTGCTCACATTGTGCATCTATCACACTTCGTGTTCACATTCAGTATATCAATCATACTCTGCTCACATTGTGCATCTATCACACTTCGTGTTCACATTCAGTATATCAATCATACTCTGCTCACATTGTGCATCTATCACACTTCGTGTTCACATTCAGTATATCAATCATACTCTGCTCACATTGTGCATCTATCACACTTCGTGTTCACATTCAGTATATCAATCATACTCTGCTCACATTGTGCATCTATCACACTTCGTGTTCACATTCAGTATATCAATCATACTCTGCTCACATTGTTTCCTGTTAATTAGCTAGAATTACTATGTGATGCGCACAACACAAAAATATAGACCAAATCGCCTAAATTGGAACAAAACATTGCATATCCGTTTGTTTGAAAAATAGTTTGAAATTTGCTACTCGCAAGTAGGCTAAAGCATGGATTTCAACGAGTTATTCCAACTCAAACAATCCAACCTTCACCCACAGGCATTTAAGCAGTTATATCACATAAGCGAGTAGCCTCATGGTAATTATGCTATTATGTTAACATTCACACTCATGCGAGATGCTAAAGTATAAATATTCACCTAGTACTCCGTGCCAAAACAATAAACTAGTTAGTAATCATATGCATGATCCTAGTTCATGTTAAGTGCCTAATGCGACACATGCAAAATGCAACTAAGATAGGCTCAGCTAATCTACAATGACATGTGAGATGCTACGACTAACACGCATTCAATTTGGAATTGAAGTACAAATGCAGTTAGAATGATGCGCCGAGCCCGGTGCATGCAAAACGAATGAATAGATGCAAACATGCTATCATACTGTATGCTAATTGAAACATGCTCTAGACTAACCATTGAAAGCTAGTAAATAAAAAGGAAAAAAGACGTGAGGTTGGAAGACATGCACACACTCACGCACACTTATTACACAACTACCCTCACTCGGAGGGTCCGAATAAATATTACAGTCCGAATCAATAATACGAAATTAATTATTACAGAATTTCTAATTAACTAACAAATTAAATGTAGAAAGAAGGTGGCCACAGCCCCGCCTTGAGATGCGTGAATGATGCATGCTTGACTCGTCTCGCCCGAAAACTCACTGCCATAGCATTGTTGCCTCTGTTTACACTGTCCTGCCTTTCTAAAAATTCTGAAAGTCTCCAGAACTGCTTTGAATCATTCCTTGAGTATTCTGGGATGCCACCGGCCAAAGAAAAGGATCACCGGCCATAAGAAATGAATTATCGGCCAACTGTTATGACACCGGCTGGACCGTGATGGCCGGTCGGCACTGTATATGGCCGACCGGCCATATATTCCTGCAGAATCCTGCAGTTGACAGCAGCAGAGGGCAAGCAGTGTATGGCATGGAATTTTCAAGCAAATGTGAGCAATGTCCACACTCCCTATCATGCAATGAACTCAAGGGAGCGTGGTCCTCGACCCTCGAGCCATCAATTGTGCATTTCGATGCATAATGGCCTAAGAGGCCAAGTTTGCAACTTAATGTAAATGCATTCAAACAAAACAAATAAGTGCCAATGCCCTATCATGATGAGGTCAAAGGCGTCGGCGACCGAGGATCGAGGCGCGTTACGTCACTTTGAGTACGAACGCACCTCAATTCTCATGTTTGGTTTGACACCCCAAACCAAACAATGCAATGCATGTATACCAAACATGCCAAATGTAATGCAAACCAAGCATGCAAACATGCCAAATGTAATGCAAACTAAGCATGCAAACATGCAATGTGATGCAAACTATCATACAATGCTATGACATAAAATGCAATTAGCTAAACAATATGCAAGTGTGCAAACATGATACAATGCAAACACGAAACCAAAATAATGTAACATGATCATGCGATGGTGGACTTGAACCAAAGGGGCAAACCTCAGCCCACCCCAAAACAGTGACCAAAAGTGGTGCAAGAGGGCACAAATCATGTATACAAGCATGCGCACACCAAGGTTCATCACTTAAGCATGGAAGGGGACAACTCTAAGCACACATAAAGACAATATACTTGGACATTAAACACTCATGTTAAACTCTGAAAAGCATGCAAAAGATGACACCAAAACATGCTAGGGAATGGATGTGAAAAAGAAAGCATTCAAGGCCACAAAAAAGAGTATTCTACTACAACCACCCCAACCACTCATGGCATGAATCACGCAACCAAAAACAGAGTTTTAATGCATCAAAATATGCCCCAAAACCCACTGATATGGCAGCCCCAAATGACTTAAACACAAGGCATGCACTATGACCCTTTTTAAGGCACAAAAGAACAACCCTTCAAGGCAAGAAAGTGATGATGAATGTAAGCATACAAGCATGGATTAGGGGCTGAAATGGCATGTGAAATGACTCCAAATCATTGAAACAACTCAACTAAAGCATGCTAATGACTCACACACTCAAGGCTCACAAGCCAAAATACAAAAGGGCTATACCAAACATGGAAAGTATGATCAAACCAGCACCCAACAGACCTCTATCATGATAAATAATGACCAAAAGCTTCACAAAGCTAGGTAGAAATATGCAAGCATGAGGGTTTAATGGCTAGGTGCATTTCTAGGCAAAATGGGGAAATACAAAGCAAGTGTATTAAGCATGGGAGAGGCCATTAATTCGACCGAAAAACAGAGACATATTATGACCAAACAACACCTAAAAACCTCTGAAATATAACCAAAAACAACCACGCACATATGCTACCTTTATGAGGCCAAAACATACACAAATGAGACACAAAGGGGAGAGGGGTGTCCCTCCCCTATGCAAGACCTCAAACCCCCTTCTTCACCACTGAAAATCCACTAGATTTCAGTGGTGAGAAGGTCAACACACAATAGTAACCAAAGCTCAGCAAAGAGAGCACCAAAAGGGCCAAACAAGGCCTTAGAGGGGGAGGTCGACCCCCAACACCAAAACAACCTCAATGAAGTATCTTAAGCATGCAAATATAAGACTTTTTTCAGTTATACACAAAGTCTAAAATAGTAAGCAAGATAGGTAAAAGACTAGTGCAAGATTGGGGAAGATAAAGTAAAAGTGTTACCCTTGGAGAATCCTTGAAGAACAGCAAATGCAGCCCTCTTCTTCTGATCGAAACCAGTCCAAAACCTCAAGAACAAACTCTCAATGCCTCCCAAAGTCGAAGTATGGTGTAATAGTGTATGTTCTAGTGCAATACTATGAACTAAACACACTTTTAGTCTATAAAACACACACAAAATGAAGAGAGAGAGGGAGATATAGAGAGAGAGGATGATATATCAGATATATGTATGTATTAGGTCTGGGTTTTCTCAACCAAAACAAAGGAGAGAGGAGGGGCTCTTATATAGACCAAGGGAAAGGCTAAGCTTCCAAGAGAAGCTCTCCTAAAGGGTCAAGGCTTCTAAGGGAAGCTAAGCAAAAGGGCCAAGGCTTCCTTAGGAAGCTGGGACAGGTGTCCAAGCTTCTTGAGGAAGCTAAGACAAAGGTCCAAGCTTCCTCAAGAAGCTAGGCCAAAAAGGTGCAAAAGGGGCAAAACAGCCACACTCGTGCAAGGACAGCCAAGTTTGTGCACTCCAGCTAGCACAACTGGCATGTGTTATGCCTGAAAAAGGGAAAAAAGTGATATCAGCCAGAAAATGAGGCCACCGGCCAAATAAAGTGCCGGTCGACCACTCATAGTGCCGTATGGCCAATAAACTATTTCACCAATGGCCGGTATCAAGAAGACACGGCCGGTGGCCTCAAACCACGGCCGGTGGGTCTCAGGGGGGGCTAACAAGCCGCTCCCTGTCTCAAAAACAAAAAACACAAGTGTTTGGTGCAAAACCAACCACAGAACAGTCAAGTTGAGAGATCCTGAAGCAAGGCACGTAGCCGAGTCCTCCGGGAACTCAAAACAAACACAAGCATGGATGATCACCGAGTGTTTAAATGGTGACGTCCAAGTCTTGAGGGCGGTCAAAAATGGGGTGTCTACACCATCACACTTGTTCACTTAGTGCATCTATCACACTTCATGTTCACCTTTAGTGTATCTATCATACTTTGTTCACTTAGTGCATCTATTACACTTCGTGTTCACCTTTTGTGTATCCATCACACTTGTTCACTTAGTGCATCTATCACACTTCGTGTGCACCTTTTGTGTTTCCATCACACTTGTTCACTTAGTGCATCTATCACACTTCGTGTTCACCTTTTGTGTATCCATCACACTTGTTTACTTAGTGCATCTATCACACTTCGTGTTCACCTTTAGTGTATCTATCATACTTTGTTTACTAAGTGCATCTATCACACTTTGTGTTCACCTTTTATGTATCCATCATACTTTGTTCACTAAGTGCATCTATCACACTTTGTGTTCACCTTTTGTATATCCATCACACTTGTTCACTTAGTGCATCTATCACACTTCGTGTTCGCCTTTAGTGTATCTATCACACACTCACATTGTGTATCCATCATACTTTTACTTTGTGTATCTATCACACGCTCGCTTTGTGTATCTATCACACACATCCACTTTGTGTATCTATCACACGTCCACTTTGTGTATATATCACACTTCATTTGCTTCGTGTATCCATCACACGTTCACTTTAGTGTATCTATCGCTACACTCGCTTTGTGTATCTATCGCACATACTTACTCACTCTGTGTATCTATCACACTTCGTTCACTTTTGTGTATCTATCGCACATGCTCGCTAAGATTGCATAATCTTCTTACATCCTTTCTGCATGTGATGTAGTTTGGTCTGTATTTGCTTGCTTAAATTGTTGCATTTATTGTGTATATTTGCTACATTATAGCTTTCTTTGCATGATCATAGGTTATGTCCGGCATTGTGCATGTCCTTTGCATTTTGACCCTGCCTGCGGGCACATCTCTTTGTTTATCTCGTCTGTTTGTCTAAGTCTTCGGCCTTGTCAAAAATGAGTCGTCTCTGGGCTTTGACATTCACTCTTGTCACTTATGACTTTCGAGTTTTGTCAAAGAGGGGCAACTGTAGACACCCCATTTTTGATCGACCTTAAGACTCAGACGTCATCGATTGAGCGCTCGATGATTGCGCATGTTGTGCTTGTTTCGAGGTTTCGGAGTTCTTGGCTGAGGGCCTCACCTCCGGACCTCGGGACTCTTTGTACTTTGACTCGGTTTGCGGACTAAGTCTTGTTTTCTCTTTCCGGAGGGAGGGAGAGGTCTTGTAGACCATCTCTTTGTGGTCGCAGACCACTTTTCATGGTCGTAGGCCACTGTTCCCGTTTGGAGACTAGTTTCCGGTTTTCGGAGCCGTCGGCCGTGCGCTTCAGCTCAGGACCGCTTAACATTCTCTGTTTGGCACGGTTTTTGGAACACACCTCATTTCCTCTGTCTAGGGGGACACTGTGGTTGTACGCCACTTTTGACGCTCGACAGTAGGTTTTCGAGGCCTCGGCTGCGCGTCTTGCCTCCCGAACTCTCGTTTTGCATCCGTGTTGGTTCGTTCTTGGCACGAACCTTGTTTCCCTTGTTTGGAAGGTGGTACAAGGGTGGGAGACCAGCTTTCTCCTTGGAAACTACTTTTCTCCCTGCCAGCCGGTTTTTTGGTCGGGACACTGGTTTTCTTGGTCTTTGGGCCACATTTTCTGGTTTCCCACCCCACCATTGGCTTGCTTTCAGTGTGGAGACCACCAATTACCCTGGCCGACCACTTTTTTTTTGAAAAACCACTTTGGGTGGTCGGCCGACCACTAAAAGTAGCAGGCCGACCACCTTTTCTGGTCGGCAGGTTTCCTCCTGTTTTGTCTGACTGAATGGATGCCAGTTGTGCCAACTGGAGGGCACAGATTGTATCCTCTATACACGTGTAGGGAGGAATTGCATCCAAATTTAGCTTCTCCAAGAAGCTTGAACCCTTGGTTTCTATAAGAGAGGCTCTCCCTCTCCTTGAACCAGGTTCAGAAAATTTCCTAAGGCACAAACACATATCTCTCTCTATATCTCTATATTTTGAGCCAAAAGTGTGTATTGTTCTTGACCTTTAACACCCCAACTCTTAGCCATACATCTTTACCATTGAACTGAGGTTCCTAGAGGTTATTTTTGGAGGTTAAAAGGGTGGTTTTTGGTTGAGGAACTTGCTGGTTTTGCTGAGCTTCAAGGGTAATCTCTTTTCTCTCTTTTTAAGCTTTGTCTTGATCACTCTCTTAGCCATACTTGCATGCTTATTTGAGCTTTGTTGTCAACTAAAAAAAGCTCCATATTTAAGTGTTTTTCATGTTTGTTTAAGACCCTTTTGGTGCTGAGGGTCATCTTCCCTCTTGCATGCCCTATTTGGCCTTGTTTTGTGCCATGTCATAAGGCCTTTGAGTTAACCCTTGCATGGCCTTTTAGCCATTGAAATCCAATGGATTTTTAGTGGTTGGCATGTGGTTTTGAGGCCCTAAATCAGAGAGGGGTGATCCTCTCTCTTTTGGTCTTATTTGCTTGCATTTTTGGCCTGTCAAAGGAGCATATGTTTTCATACTTTCAAGGCTCGGTTCAGGCACTTTTTGGTGACTTTTAGGGCCTTTCTAGACTCTGTCTATGGCTGGTTTAGTCACCTTGGGTTTGCCTCTTGCATGTGTAAAGTAATCCCTTTTGTGGCTTATCAAAGTAGCATGTCATTCTTGCATGTATTGGTCATATTTCAGTGGGTTTTTTTATCATCATTTGGCATTCTATGACTATGTTTTTGGCTGGTTTGATAGCCTCTCATATGCTTCATATGCTTGTAGTGTAAATCATCATGTTTACTAGCTTAGAATGCATGATGTTTTGGCCCGCTATTCTAGCATATTTTGGCCATGCTCCAACCTGGTTTTGTTCATATTTTGGGCTGCCTTAGCTCTGTTTTAAGGCCTCTTGGTCGAAAGATGCTTTCCATGCATGTTTGTAGTGTAATAGCCTTGACTAGCTTTGAGTTTTGAAGTCCCTTGCATGCATAACTTGAGGTATTTTCATGTTTTGGCATCATTGAGCATGATATTTCAGAGCATATAGGTTGTCATACTTCCATATTTTCCACTCTTTAAGTGCCCTTGAGAGTTGTGCTTTTATACCCTATTTTGTGAGCCATTGCATGAGCTTCATTTTTGTGTCTTTCAAGCCATCATCCCAACTCATTTTGCTACTGTTTTGGGCCTGCATAGGGTCTGTTTGGAGTTGGTTTGGCCATTTGAGCATTGCCTTGCATGCCTATAGTGTAATACACTTCACTAGTTTCGATGCTTGAGCCATTCAACATGCATTACATGAGTTGTTTGCATAATTCGAAGTCTTTTTGTATGCCATTTCAGAGCCGAAAAATGTGTCATTGCACTCCATATTTCATCCTTTCAATGCGTTTGGAAAGTTGTGTTTTGTGCTTTAAACTTGGGGCCGTTGCATTATGCATGACCGTATGTGTTTTGATGCCTTATTTCCATCATCTATTGGCCACTTATTTAGGTGTGGCTGAGGCCCATCCATTTTGGTTTAAGTCCATTTTGCATTGAGTATGCCATGTTGTCGCATGATTGATCATTGCAATGTGCATGCCTTGTTCATCTCATTGTGTATGTTAGTTTCTACGTGCATTGTGTATGCTAAGTGTCGTGTGCATTGAGCATGCCATTGTTAGTTCATAGCATTGTGTATGCTAGTTGCATGTTTGCATGTTATCCCTTGCATGTTTGCATCACTTAGTTGCATTGCATTAAGATTGCATGCTAGAGTTGCATTGGTGCATGCCTTGTTTGTTGTATTGTGTTTGGAATAGGGGTTAGTCCAAACACGGGGAACGAGGGACGTTTCATGCTTGAAATGATGAAACGTGCCTCGATTCCCGATCACCGACACTCTTGACTACCCATGACGGAGTTATTGGCTTTAGGAGCTTGTATGTGCATTCATTTCACATTGAGTCATGCAATTCGACGCCTCGGCCATCATGCATCGAGATGCGTGATTGGTGGCCCGAGGGTCAAGGACTACACTCCCTTGAGTTTATGCAATGATGGGGGAGAGTGGTCGTGCACACATGTGTCGCGAATACTTTGCCATCTCTTTCTCTTGCCTTCTGTTGCAGAAAACCAGAAACCAGGGGCAGAAACTAGTTGGCCGACCAGATTTAGTGGCTGGCCGACCACTTTTTCTGGTTTTTCACCACAAAAGTGGTCGGCAGGTGGTCTCTAAGGCCAAAAGCTAATCAGCAGCCTTCCTACAGATTCCCAGGGTGGAGTTTCAGCCTTCTGGAGCTTTGTGCAGTGTTCTGAGGTCAATTGCAAACAAAGGCAAGTCGGGGCATCGCGAGGGATTTCCGAACAAGGCAATTCAAGCATGCATGCATCCTTTGTCATTCAAAGCAGAGCTGGGACAACCCACATTCATTTAGTTTGCATACTCATTTAGATTGCTTACTTAGTTAATGTTGTGTAATAAGTAGTTGTAACTTGTTATTCTTTTCGTCGTGTAATAACTAGTTTAATTAGATTTGCTTAGATTAGCTAGCTGGTTCTGTATTATTTATTCGGACCCTCTGTTGAGAGGGCAAATGTTGTAAAAAAGTGTTCGTGTGTGTGATGCATGTCTTCCAACCCCCATTTCTTTCTCCTTTTTATTTACCAGCTTACGATGGTTAGTTTTAGGGCATGTTTCAATTAGCATCCTTATGCTCACATGTTTGCATCCATTCATCTGTCTTGCATGCACCGGGCTCAGCACATCATACTAACCGCATTGTATTTCAATTCTTGTTTGAATACATGTATCAAATTGCATTTCACATGACATTTTAGAATAGTCGAGCCTATCCTAGTTGCATTTTGTATGTGTTGTAATAGGCATTCTCCACATAGCTAGGATTATGTATTGATTTCTAACATAGCTTTTGTTTTGGCTTGTAGTACTTGGTAAGTGTTTATGCTTTAGCATCCTTACATGTGTGTGAGTGACTGCCATGATAGCATGCTTGCCATGAGGCTAACTGCTTATGTGATATAACTGCCTGAATGTCTGTGGGTGAAGGTTGGATTACCTGAATTGGAACAATTCATTGATTACGAGTTTTAAGCCCACTCGATGGTGGCAAAATCCACATTTTAGCCTACTTGCGAGTAGCAAACTGCTTTAAAAAACAAACATGAGATGTTTTTGTTCCAACTTAGGCGATCCAGTCTATACTTGTTTACTGTGCGCATCACATAGTAATTCTAGGTTAATAACCGATATAAGAGCATATGTGTTTTCAAAAATAAGATATCATGTTAGTAAAGGCCGATCTCTGATCGGGCGATCGGGGGTGCTCATTGCAGGACCTTCCCCTATCGTACCCAAGTACCCGAGCCGAGGTAACTTTGGTGATGACGGACATGTGGCCTTAGGCACAAGTCAGAGTTTCCTAAATTCTCCCCAAATAAAATATTTAGGTGGCGACTTTGTATATGGCAAAGCAGTCCATGTTTGGCATTTCTTTCTAAAAATCAATTTTTCAAAATAATTTGCCGGATTTGGACTCTTTGGTGATTTATCAATCTCACAGTACACATTGTGAGGTCAAATTAAGAACCGTGACATTTCAGTCCGAACTGTGGTGAGCCCAATGAACAAAACAGGATTTCTTCGGGACGTTCGGGCGCGTCTACAGTAAATTTTTATGTTTTAGCATCCCGCTTGTGTGTGTTTTTCTTGTTATGTTTAAGCATCTTACCATGTGGCTACTTACTTACTTGATATAATTGTATAAATGCCAGTGGATGGAGGTTGTGCCGCTTAATTTGGAATGATGATTTTTCATGTTTGTAAATTCAATTTATTTGGGTTATACATCTTCAAAACTCTTTCAAAACTACATGAAATCAAGTTTTTCCAAAATGGGTGACATAGTCTATATTTGTATGTTTCACATAGTAAATTTTAGGATTTATTAAATAATCAGAACATGAACATATAAAGAAAATAAAATTCATATCATGGTTTAGTAGAGGCCGATCTTTGGATCGGGTGACCGGGGGTGCTCATTATTGACCTTTCCCTCTCATACCTAAGGTTTCGAGCCAAGCATCCTTGGTTACGACGAACAGTAGCCTTGGCGCGAGTCATGGGTTTCCTAATTTCCCAAAATAAATATTAGGTGGCGACTCTAAGATCTGATGACGCAACCCATTTTTGACAAAATTGCAATAAAATGGACTTTCAATAAAAGTTGCCAAATTTGGACTATCATCTATGTTTCACATTGCACTAGTGAGGCTAGATCAAAGAGATCGAGGGTCTGAACTGTTTAACGCGCGCGGGTACCCCCCGGGCATGTTACACCTATCTCTGGTACATCAAGGACACCCCTATGTTGCACTCGTTGAACGACTTGCCAAGGTTGTCCCCATTTGGTATCATTTAGGTAAAAGACTTGCTTAGCCTGGCTAGGCAAAATGAAAGGGTCGGATTGATACCACCGACTTGTGACATCAATACTTATGCAATAATCACCGGTTCGCAATGTTCTACTTCGACCTGTGTTTCCTGTGTTGTACCATTCGCACCGGAACAATACAACTTTGTTATGACACATGTACTCCAATTCCCAAACATTGCACAAGTGACCATAAAATTCATGCGTCACTCCCTCATGATCCCCTTCCGTAAGCACACCACTATTCTGACTGTTACGGCGATTGTCTACTTCTCTTGTACGAAACCGTACGCCATTGATTATGCAACCTGAGTACTCTTTTACTAGCAAATTTGGGCCATTTGCTAACGACCATAAATCATTGGTTGCTTCTGGTGACTTTTCTTCTCTCAATATATTTATCTACATTCACATATAACGTACATTAAGATAGTAAAAATAAATTAATAAATGATCAAATCTTATACAAATTTTTAATCATGTCTTAAATTGAAAATGCCTTACCCGCTCTTTGAACCACTTGGGAAACTCTTGTTGTTGTATACGGGTTATGCCTTGGTCAGATGGAGTCCGTAATAGATTTTTGTGTATCCTACTCAAAAGAATGTGATTATTATGCACTGCTAACTACATTAACAAAGCTAAGAATACACATATTTAAATGAAAAACATACTTTAGATACTTCTCTATCTCGGGGCTATTGTTCAACAAGAACCAATGAGCCATATCACGATATTCTTGTGACATATCAGCATCCCTTGTGATTAGGCCAATAGGATGGGCAGTTCCTGTGAATACAGTCAACCCTTTGCGACGTTCGCCACGATCTTGATTTCGTTTGGGTCGATTATGCACTATTTCGATCCCATCAACATACATTGAACAAAAAGTAATGCACTCTTTGACAATGTAAGCCTCTATAATTAAACCTTCTGGTCGAGCTCGGTTTGTAATAAACTTTTTTAAAGATCTGAGAAACCTTGAAAAGAGAATTAGTTAAGAGCAAGGTTACACATGCAACATATAATTACGAACCTTTCAATTTAACAATTACCTTTCAATCCGGTACATCCATCGATATTGCACCGGTCCTCCAAGAATAGCCTCACGTGGGAAGTGAACGGCCAAGTGAACCATTACATCAAAGAAGGCTGGAGGAAAGATCTTTTCAAGCTTGCATAATATGTGTACTATACGTCCCTCTAATTTCTCAAGTTCATTACGGCGTAGTGTCCTTCAACACAAATCCTGGAAAAAGCTACCTAACTCAAATAGTGCTTTACTAATCTCTTTGTCTATGCTTTACATGGCAGTCATGACTTTTCAAGCCTGTTAATTTACCATTTCTCGCATTCAATGATCTTGATATGTTTGCAGCATCGCCATCCGGATACTTCACTGATTTCAAGAATTCAAAAAAACCCTCCATTTCTTCAGGGGTCAATGAAAAAATTGCCCTAGGTTTGACATAAGTTCCATGCAGGTACGACGTGTTATACCCAACTCTTTCCTTATACCATATCTTCCAAGTCCATCCGTGCTTTGTCAGTGTCTTTGTTCTTTCCATCAATGCCTAACATAGTTCAAAAGTAATATTTTTCACTAAATTCTTCTCGACGTGCATGACATCAATGTTGTGTTAGAAGCTTCCGTTTTCTTCCAGTATGGTAACTCATACAAGATGCTTACCTTTGTCCAATTTGGATTGCTTTCTGAAGATGGACCTGTTCTTTTCTTGTTTCTGGAGTGCCTTGCCATATCAATGTAAGACACCAGGTGCCACTACTGTCCAACTTGACTCCCTAAAATATTGTTATTCTCACTGGAGTACTCTAAAAGATCTCTTTGTACTTCTCAATGCTTACCATGATAAGCACCTATACTCTTTCGCCTTTCGGAAGCAGCGATGGCAGTTTCTGGAGACCGACGAAGAGTAGCTAGATACGCTGGATCTAGTTCTAGTGCAGATCTTCACATTTGGCAAGGATTGGAAAATATGGTTCATCAATTGCAAGTGCTGTAGACAGACTGAAAATAGAAACCATTGTGTCATATCTACCACCCAGATATGTCACACAATGCAAGCCAATCATAGTAATATTAGTCCACTCAAATGCTGGCAAACGCACAATCAGAAATGAACAGACTACACACTCGTACATGATACTAGGCATACATCGATAGATATTCAAATGCAACATTTTCCCACAAACTTCGTTCAACTCATCCACCAGAGGTCCATATAGACATCAATAATCGATCCCTAGTTTGATTCTCCAGGAATAAGTAATGACATCATAAGAAACGGGATTTTCATAACCAACCTAAGTGGCAAGTTAAATAAGGAATTAGTACTACAGGCCATAAATTATATTGAGTTCCCGAAAGGATTGAACCCATCACAGCCAATCCTGAGCCTCACATTTCGAGGCTCCCAAGGCAAAACTGAGGATGTTGCGTATCAAATTTCTTCACTCATCACTATCGCGGATTTGCTTAATACTCCCGTTATCTATATCGTTGTCCTTGGTGCCTTCTCAATGTCTTCAAGCAGTCTTCCTTGACATTACGAATCTTCTAACCTTGGTATCAATGGGAAGTACACAGCACCTTATGGGGAATGCTTCTACCCCTGCCACGATTGATCCTTGTATCTAGATGCCTTACACTTTTGGACAATTTAATTCTAACCTTGCATTTTCCTCCCAAAAGAGTACAACCAATCATTTATACAAGCATCAAATCTAACTCATAATAACAAGTCCAAATCACGAAGTATTTTCTTAGCTTCATAAAATGACTTTGAACCAAAAAATTCTCTTTTGGTAAAAGTTTTGTTAAAAAACTCAACAAGTGTGTCAACCGACTTATTGCTCCAGTGGTTTGTTACCTCATATTACAGCAGCTGCGATGACAAACTTCAACAGAGTGTAGTTTGTGCAACCTAAGTACACCTCACGTTTGGCATAATTCAATAGTTTATCATACGTTGTAACTTCCTCAATTCTGGGGTGGCATCGTTGGGTTTTCTCTTATTCGATCTTCCACTAAGGCATCAATACCCACCTAAAACCTCATCTTCGCAATTGCCATTTCATGGTGAGGCCTTCATTTGATACACGTGTTCCCGTGGCTCAATGCCAAATAGTGGTACGTTTGCATAATCCATATTGAAGCAAATTTAATTTGCACATTTCGAAGATTTTTGGGGAATATAGTTCACACAGTTCGAACATTGGGCATGGAATTTTTACCTCCTGGTTAACAACTGCCATTTGCAAATTTAATAAATGATTGTCACCCCATTCAATTTAAATGGCTGGCTCAATCTCCATCAAGTGTCTTATCCCAATGGCAATCCAACTCTTGTCCTGTCTGATCACAAATCAAAGACCAAGTTTTTTAATTTGTATTTCATAAAATTGCTCATGTGTAGCTATAACCTATTCCATTTAGGAATGCACAAATGTGTATCATACAAAGAAAATCATAATGCGTCGTCTATCTCTAATCTTTCTCAATTCTCCAATATATAACATAGATATGAGAATGGAAACATAATTTAAGCAGTAGTAAGTTGCAAAAGTTACAATGTAGCTAATGTATTTTCAAATTGTTTGAATTGGGTCCATCTAAGAAAAAACTTTTTTTTTTTTGGCTAAATTAAGTCATAAAATAGATTAGGCGAAAACCCCACTACACAGCTACCAAACCACTAAACAGTTAACAACTAGCTACGAAAAAATGAAGCTAACAACTACGCGAAACCCATAACTACTGCAGGTATAACTTAATTTTGCATCATGTTATTAGTCTCATCTCTTTCTTAGTTGATCCTTAATAAATCTAATTTATGTCACAAGTATTACAATCAAATTATTAATATTTATTTAGATGAATTCATTCCTTTATTGATTTTTAGTTGTTATACCCTCATCGATTAAACATTACAATGTGACAGGGCATGCATGGTATGATTTAAATTTGCAAAAAAATTATTACAGAATAGATATATCGTATTACTTAAGTCTAAAATTCAAAAATTAAGGATAAAGTTGATCTCAAGAACTTGAGAGCCATGGGGCATTACCACAGTCATTTTGATAATTTGAACAGTTCATTTTGTAAAACATTTCGTGTATATTATACATTAAAAAAATTAAGCTAATTTAATAATCATAATATTTTATTTTTTATACGTTGTGAATGACTTAGATCATCAAAATAGGATATGCGATGGCCCCGGACCATTGGGGGCCAGCCTAGTAGGAGGTTGACTTGGAGACCAGTGGTGGAGCAATTCCAGAAGAAGTTATCTGTGTGGAAGAGTAGAGTTTTGTCATTTGCTGTAGAGTTACTCTCATCAAGTCTGTGTTGTCTGCGTTTAACTGTGTGTTACATGTCTGTTTTTAAAGATGCCAAGGGTGTTGCAAACGAGATTGATTAGATTCAATCATCTTTTTTATGGAGCGATTCAGTGCGTAATAAAAAGCTCCATTTGGTCAGTTGGTCACAGGTTTGTATGAGTTGAAACAAGGGGGTTTGGGGATTAAGAATATCAGGGTAGCCAATGATAGTTTGCTCTTGAAAATGGTGGTGGGGTATGGCCAGGAGGATGATGCTCTGTGGAAGCAAGGTTATTTGTTGAGAAATATGTTCTTTTGGGGGAAGGTGGTTCCTAGTGCTGGATGCTAATGGTTCTACATCCAAGATTTGGTCAGACATCTTATCAGTGGCTCAAAGGAATGGTAGACTTTTTCATTTTACACGGGATAATGTGGAAATTCTAATAGGGAATGGAGATATCTTGTGCCTGTTGATTTTCTTTGGAATTACATACTACTCCTCTTTTGAGCTGCTTCTTCTTCAAACTAGTTGTGTGCGTGCAATTTTATTTGGTATTGTTGATTTTCTCTGTCATGGGATTTCTCTAACTTTACACGTGAACCTTTTGAAAGACTAGAATAAATCTCTCTGTGTGATGGTTAGAGAAATTGATTTTTCTTTGCCCTTATCATGTTGATTTTCTTTAGACAAATCACACACTCCCCCTTGTGATTTTCTCTGGCTAAAATCAGCTTGAAATCAATAAACAACGAACACTTTGGTTGCAAATCAACTCGAAATCGATGTGTGTAAGTTTTTCTGGCATGTTGATTTCTCTGTCATGGATTTTCTACCTTTACAGTGAATATTTTGAAAGACTAGGAATAAATTTCTCTATGTGATAGCCAGAGAAATTTGATTTTCTTTCCCTTGTCATTTTGATTTTCTTTGGCCAAATCACACCACTTCCCCCTGTAATTTCGCTCTGGCCAAATCAACTCGAAATCAATGGGTGTGGGTGTGGGTGTGGGTGTGGAGGGGCCTTAAGCTTACAAAAACCAATATTGTGAACCTCTTCCATTATTAAAAGTTGGAGAGAGGTATTAGACTAATTATCCATTTTTTATAATATAATTTTTGTTTTGGGGGGGGGGCTAAATAACAGGAATTAGGAAAATTATTTAGTAGACCCAAAACACCATGTGAGATTGGTGGATTGAGATCCCTCTCTATTATCTATTACATCATGTAAAGGTTATAAAAATAATCATGAAAATTTATTACCATTTAAATTTAGAAAATTATTGCAAACCTTTTTAATAATGTAAATGGAGATTTTTCATTCCAACTTTTGGAATAGAGAGGATTACAATCCGAGATTGGGTGATTGTTATGCCTTCAATTGATGGTTATTGACACTAGTAGGTAAAATAAAAATCATTAAATTGATAAATAATTTCCAAATTTCCCTAAAACAACAACAATTTAAATACAGGGAATTGTACCACAGGTTTCAGTTGCACCACAAGCACCGCAATGTTCCACTCGCAATTCAATATTTTTGCAATTATTTATTTTTTATTTGATTTGCAATTCTCTCTTAAATATATCTTAAAATATGTATGCCTATTTTGTAAAACGGTGTGCTTACGTAAAACACAAATTCGAGAGAGAGCAGACTGGTCGTTTTGGAGGGCCGAACATACAGAGTGAGAATTGAGCTCTTTTCTTTCAAAATTGTTATTTTTTTTTTTTCCTTTTAATTTAGAAATTAACAAAATGGGATTTGGGTAAACAAATTTACAATTTCATGGGTGACAAATTTTACAGAAAAAATATTGCAATCTCACCCTTTGTTGTTTACAATTCTTAGAAGCTATTTTTAAACAGATTTTCGTTTGTCTTTATTAAACTTTTATTTTATTTTATAAATAAATTAAGATTAATGCATCTAAAAAGTAGGGGGGAAAAAAACGAAAATATGAAGAAACAAAAAAAACACTAAAAGGAAACGAAAACACAAACAAAAAGGTTCAAATTTTCGCCTAGTTTTAGTGATTTTTTAAAAATATGCCCATAAAATGATTGATCTCTCCG
>NW_021028769.1:165785-180983 GCF_004153795.1 Camellia sinensis | reverse complement strand
CGGTATGTAGCCTATTGGAACAACTAATCTAGGGAACCAATCTCACCGTTTACTTGCGACCAAGAAACTGTTTGCACCTAGGAGGTATTGAACTTGAGACTTTGGAGGAAGCTTATCCCTAGATCCCAAGCCTTGACAACCAGGCCAACCTCTTGAGGTTATGGGGAATAAAGCTTAACTTTAGAACTCTTATCAAAAGGGAATGAGCATCCTTACTTGCTATGTATAAAACCAGTCAATCTAGTCAACTTGACAATCTTGAAGTTTCTACTTGGCCAACTTTATACTGGCTAATTCAGTGCCAATTCATTTTTAGAGCTTTCTATCACCCAAGAATTGTTTCTGTTAAGTTGACTGAAAATAGTCAGCTTTATGTGAAAAAAGAAAAGGGTTCATGGTTTCATTGGGGGGTTCTTTTGTGTCCACCAAGAGCATAGTCCAGATCATAATTATTAATGCAATATGGGCCAAATATCAGTGATTAGAATGCAATTGGATGGAGAAGATAGTCCATTATTGTTAGTGCATCAAAAACTACAGAGGTTATATGGTTTTCCTGCTCTACTTGTCGAAAACTTAAGCAAGCATATAATTTCAAGAAGGCTAGGTTTTACCTTGGATGCCATTAAGTTGATTTTCACTTAGATCCAACCTTTCCAGGTTTCCAAAATAAGCTAATTCTGCACAAAGAAACAACAAAGTGATGAGTTTACAACATAGTAATAGAAAGATTATTAAGAATAATTATGCAATTGTAATTATGATTAACAATTCTCAACTCCCTGTACAAATAAGAAACAATCATGAATTTTCACAGACACGGTTGAGGTTACCATGAGCTGGAAATAATCCCCTGATTTTATTTGCACGAAGATTAAGCATCTTAAGGAATCTAAGCGCACTCAAAGATGGCAGAATGCTATCAAATTTGTTCCATTCAAGATTTAGAGTCTCCAATTTTCTCAAAGCCAACAGCTTCTCAAAACCAGCATGAAAATTTTGGATAAAATGAGATGAATCACCTATCCCAAAATCTCTACCCATCCCCACCTCACAAGTAGTGTTCGGGACAGAATCTCACCCCTTCTCTAACACAAGACTTGTGTAGAAAATTTTCATGTTTAATATTTTCAGTATTCTCCATTAATTTTTATTTTTTTTCTTCCGTTAAGCCAACTATAGAAAGTAGTACTTTTAGAAAAGTAAAATATAAACATTCATGGAGTTATATTAGCTGATTTGCATATCTTTATTGTCAGTCCTAGCACTGAATAAATTGAAAGACAAATTGAGGCTTCGGAGCTCTTTAAAAGGAAGGAAGAGGGAGGCATTTATGAGCCAAATATTGTTGTGATCTATATATGGTGCATCTTTGATATTATGCAGAGAGAGCTCTGAAACGTGCCCATGGTGCGATCATATAATTATTTTTTTGACTGGGCTTGGACAGATTTAGAGGCCCGATATTAGGGCCGGGCCGGATTTGGGTAGACACAGTCTCTTATTATGTAGTGTTGGCCCGGCCCAAACCCGGCCTTGCCTGACGTTTGTCCCACCCTAGGATGGAGGAACACTTGCAAAGAAATTATTCTCACTTAAATTTAAGATCTCCAGATGGCGGACTGATGTCAAACCTACCAAAACATATGATAAAGGTAAAATAGAGCCAAGAGAACTTAACAAAATACAATCAAGATTGCAAGGTGATCCTAAGGCAATTTAAATAACAAATTTCTTGCCTTCCATTGGTAGCCTTCCATTGAGCTGATTCTGTCTAAGGAGGAGGACCTCTAGATTACTAAGATTATAAGTCAATTCTGTAACCTAAGTGAAGAGACTTGTTAATTAGATTGAGATGAAGAAAATAGAGAACGATGATTCCAAAAAGATACAATTGACACAAAAAAAAAAAAAAAAAAACACTTTTAGTTTGCACATTTCGCTAGTTGTAACACTTCATTTTTTCAACTATTTTAAGTCTTCTTAACACTCAAATGGAGCTAAAAAAAATTAAATTAAGTAGCATGGATTTCAGAAATCGAAAATACACATACCTCGATTAGAAAGTGGTCCTTCCATTCTATTTTTCTCGGAGGATAGAAACTTAAGGGATGGGATTCAAAATCCTGAAGGCATCCTTGTTAAATTGATTACCACTTAGGTCTATATGTCTCATCTCGGTCAACTTAGACAGTAGTTTAGAATCTGAGTGTATGACCATGATCAAATGTCATTAAAAGTCAACCCTAAAGAACCATATATGAAAATGACCGACTTATTGCTTTTACAGGTAATTAGGTACTTCTTAAAAAGATTTTCACTTTACTCTGATTCAAATTGTAGATGATATATAGTGATATGGAATGCACGTGCACACACACACACACACACACACACACACACACACAAACACACCTTATTTCACCAAAAACAATAATTAGGTATACCACAAACCACTAGCTATGCCATTCAATTGAAGAATCAGTACACTTTCATTTGTTCCTACTCATGGGGAATAAAGCTTTTTTTATTTTTTTATTTTTATTTTTATTTTTTTGATAACTCGGTATGTAGCCTATTGGAACAACTAATCTAGGGAACCAATCTCACTGTTTACTTGCGACCAAGAAATTGTTTACACCTAGGAGGTATTGAACTTGAGACTTTGGAGGAAGCACATCCCTAGACCCCAAGCCTTGACAACCAGGCCAACCTCTTGAGGTTATGGGGAATGAAGCTTAACTTTAGAACTCTTATCAAAAGGGAACGAGCATCCTTACTTGCAATGTATAAAACCAGTCAATGTAGTCAACTTGACAATCTTGAAGTTTCTACTTGGCCAACTTTATACTGGCTAATTCAGTGCCAATTCATTTTTAGAGCTTTCTATCACCCAAGAATTGTTTCTGTTAAGTTGACTGAAAATAGTGAGCTTTATGTGAAAAAAGAAAAGGGTTCATGGTTTCATTGGGGGGTTCTTTTGTGTCCACCAAGAGCATAGTCCAGATCATAATTATTAATGCAATATGGGCCAAATATCAGTGATTAGAATGCAGTTGGATGGAGAAGATAGTCCATTATTGTTAGTGCATCAAAAACTACAGAGGTTATATGGTTTTCCTGCTCTACTTGTTGAAAACTTAAGCAAGCATATAATTTCAAGAAGGCTAGGTTTTACCTTGGATGCCATTAAGTTGATTTTCACTTAGATCCAACCTTTCCAGGTTCCCAAAATAAGCTAATTCTGCACAAAGAAACAACAAAGTGATGAGTTTACAACATAGTAATAGAAAGATTATTAAGAATAATTATGCAATTGTAATTATGATTAACAATTCTCAACTCCCTGTACAAATAAGAAACAATCATGAATTTTCACAGACACAATTGAAGTTACCATGAGCTGGAAATAATCCCCCGATTTTATTTGCACGAAGATTAAGCATCTTAAGGGATCTAAGCGCACTCAAAGATGGCAGAATGGTATCATCAAATTTGTTCCATTCAAGATTTAGAGTCTCCAATTTTCTCAAAGCCGACAGCTTCTCAAACCAGCATGAAAATTTTGGAAAAAATGAGATGAATCACCTATCCCAAAATCTCTACCCATCCCCACCTCACAAGTAGTGTTCGGGACAGAATCTCACCCCTTCTCTAACACAAGACTTGTGTAGAAAATTTTCATGTTTAATATTTTCAGTATTCTCCATTAATTTTTATTTTTTTTCTTCCGTTAAGCCAACTATAGAAAGTAGTACTTTTAGAAAAGTAAAATATAAACATTCATGGAGTTATATTAGCTGATTTGCATATCTTTATTGTCAGTCCTAGCACTGAATAAATTGAAAGACAAATTGAGGCTTCGGAGCTCTTTAAAAGGAAGGAAGAGGGAGGCATTTATGAGCCAAATATTGTTGTGATCTATATATGGTGCATCTTTGATATTATGCAGAGAGAGCTCTGAAACGTGCCCATGGTGCGATCACACGTGACTCTCTCCCAATCACAACACTCACTGTGGTAGGGAGAGGATGGTCTGCATCAGCACCGTTGGATTTGAGGAACTCCTTGAATTCCAATAGACCCCTCCTTTCCCCTTCCAAGCAACCAGCACTGTGTCCATTCACCTGAGCCAAAACAATCACTACCCACATAGCAAACTTTCCTAGAAAAAAGGCCACCCTATTCTGTGAATAGGGGTGTCTGTAGTTCTATTTAATGAAAAAAATTCAATTAACAGTGATATGATACCATATCATCATAATTCAATAATCAATTACCATGAGTTGTGAACCCACTATACAAATATGGTAGTTATTAGATTGTATTGGATGGTAGTTATATTTGAATAATGGGATTCACTTATCCGATCAGGGATGAAGCGAGATTCTGGCATGCGGTGGCCATGATCCTTAGTTTTTAAAAACCCCTCTTATGTGTGATATGTATATCTACTGTTCATGAATATGTTGTGTTCAGTAGTGGCCAGGTCAAGAATTGGATTAAATATTAGGTATAATGGTGATACGAGTGGCAATATTACTAATTACCAATTAATGAAAAATCTCATATTACTATAGAGAGACTACATGATTGGGTTAATGGAAGCTAAGTAGCGTCCACCTAATCCCATTTACATTTTTTAATTGGCCGCTAATAACACCAGGTAATCTAATTGTTACTAATTGAGGGTTATTGATTTATTGGTTATTTATTGTTTGTATGTAACAAGCAACTTTGTTTTTGGGTTTTTTCTATTTTTTTTTTTATTGTGTTTGTGTTTTTTGATTCATGATGACTTCTAAGATTTTTATTTTGGAAAATAACTTTTATTTATTTTTTGTTGAAAAAAGTCATAGATGAAAATTTGATGAATTTCTTGAAGAAAAAAAAAAAAACAGAAAAGAAATGTGGTGTACCAGTTACATAGTGGACCAAGTGGTTTTGTATTAAAAATTTATTCATTTATTTTTTTTCATGCATATATTTATTTACATTGAATATTTTGTCTAATATATTTTCATTCATTGAAATTCGGATCTGAAAAATATAAATATAGTCCTTTTTATTTGTCTAAATTTCACTATATGATATTTTCCCCACAAAGACAAAATCGCGGCTCCATCCCTCCATCGGATGCATCTATTATTGGATAGTGACACTACGTGTTAGTAATGATATGGTGTTATACTATTGCACTCAATTTACTTGTAAATTTGGAAGAATTAATTTTTTATTTTATTTTAGATTTACCATAATATTTTGTATTTTGTACAGGAAAGTAGAGAAAGAAGATGCCCTGTTTGGAACTATAAACTCCTGGTTGATCTGGAATTTGATTGGAGGTGTTAATAATGGTTTACATGTCACAGACGTTTCAAATTCATCACGAACTATGTTTATGGATCTGAAAACACTTGATTGGGATAAATCCACATTGGAGACGCTCAAAATTCGTGCTGAGATTCTACCAAAAATTGTCAGTAATTCTGAGATTATCGGAAAAATATCAACTGGATGGCCAATCCCAGGAATCCCAATTGCTTTGTCTCGGTGATCAACAAGCAGCAATGCTGGGGCAAGCTTGTAGGAGTGGGGAGGCAAAAAGTACTTCTGGAACTGGGGCTTTCATACTTCTCAGCACCAGTGAAGAGTTGATTCAGTCTACTCATGGCCTATTAAGCACTTAAGCTTTTAAGCTTGGCCCAGATGCTCCGACAAAGTGGGTGTTTGGGAAGTGGGTTTTTTTGTAGGTTTTTTTAATTGTAGGATATTATTGGAGAAAATTTTGTGTGTTTGGGAAGATAGTTGAATTTTTTTGTGGTTGAATGCGATATTTGTGAGAGAAAAAGTAAAATGATTATGGGGTTTGATGTGATATTTTGTTTGGATTTGTTTTTTTTTTTATTTTGTAAAACATTTGTCTTGTAGTGAAAAAAAACAAAAAAAAAAAAACTCAAAAACCAAGTTCCCAAACACCCCCAAACTATGCTATTGAGGGCTCAATTGCCATTGCAGGAGCTGCTGTTCAGTGGCTCAGAGACGGTCTTGGGTTAATTAGAACTGCTAGTGAGATTGGGGACTTGGCTATGCAGGTTGACTCCACTGGTGGAGTTTATTTTCTGCTGGCATTTGATGGATTATTTACTCCATGGTGGCGTGATGATGCTTGTGGAGTTTGTATTGGGATTACGAGGTTTATGAACAGGTTTCATATTGCTCGAGCTGTGCGCGAGAGTATGTGTTTCCAGGTGAAAAATTTGTTGGATTTGATGCACAAGGATGCAGGGGAGAAGGGTGAGGTCAAAAATGAGAAGGGGGAATTCTTGCTTAGGGGGGATGGTGGTGCTACTGTTAAAACAACCTTTTGATGCAAATTCAGTTCATTTTTTTCCTCACATTTTCTGCTATAAGCTGAATTTCATTGCTGTTTAATTGAATCTAAAACTAGGTCAGCTTAGCATGAGAACAACTTTTTTTTATTGATGTGTGTTTGAAGTTATTTATGTTGGAAAGTTATCTAGATCTGGATTGTATTGATTTTGCATTGAAAATGAGCATAATCAATTTGATTTTAGTTTTCCGATATAATTGGATAATTACAAACATTTCCACAGTAATCATATTTTTCCTTTCATAGTCTTAGCAAATGTTTGTTCAAACATTTTTGTTGTTATATTGTGTTATTCACGCATGATCTTCCTTGCGGAGTTAAATTATAAGTCTACTCTATTGTCTTTCAAGTTTTGTTTTTGCGGCATATTTCCTCATCAGTTCATATTTTGATAATTGGCTGCTAATTAGTTTTCTCTATCGCACTCATATATGTCACAGTTTCATTTTGAACTTGTGTTTTGCAGGCAGACTTGTTGGGTAACCCAGTGGTAAGACCAGCTGACATAGAGACAACAGCTCTTGGAGCAGCCTATGCTGCTGGGTTAGCTATTGGGGTTTGGACAGGAGGAAATTTTTTCTTCTGGGGAAAAGAAGGAAAAAAGCTACCATTATCAGTCCAACATTAGAAGAAGATCTGAGGCAGAAAAAGGTGGAGTCTTGGTGCAAGGCTGTTTCAAGATCTTTTGACTTGGCCTATCTATCCTTGTGACGGGCTCTTCTTTATTATGTTATCTTACTCGCCTTTTCATTTTATCATTTTCTCCTTATGGTTTACTTTCTATAATGCTTATGCAGGTGTGTATGCTAGAAACCTTACTTTGATTTTAGTGGTGAAGTTTATATCATAATAAAATGTTGATTTGGGAGTATCGCCACCATTACATCATCCTATGACTGTAAAATAGTCGTGTAAACTTATCTTTATTTCAAATTCAGAAAAAGTCATTACAACAACTGACTAGCTTAAAAGTTCAAAGCTAACCCGGGTTGCATTAGCACTTGGAAGCCTATAATTGAGAAATTTAAGAAGAAATTGGCCTTGTGGAAGCAAAAATACCTAGCTAATTTGCCCATTTATTATCTGTTGCCATTCAAGATCCCTGTGGACGTTGCGAAAGAGTTGGAGCAATTTCAAAGACAATTCTTATGGGGGAGATAATAGAGAATTGGAGAAATTTTAATATGATTTTGCTTTGAAAGTCTGGTCGGCATGTTTATGTTGGTGGGGGATGCAATAGGTATGTTGCGGCTCTTTGGAGACTTTAATGCTATGGTTGAAACATAATTCATATAGTAATGCTAATTTGCACCATCTATCCTATTTAAATAAAGTATTTTCAGCACTGACACTACGAATAACGTAGGGTAAAGCTGTGCCTAATACACCTGCAACTTCCATCATAAATGGGTTCCAACTCCCATCATAAATGGGTTCAACGTCCAACTATAAAAGAGAAAACTGTTGAAAGTCACAGTAAAATTACTTTTTTTTTTTTGGTTGCAAAAATCACCTTGTATTCAGTATTAATCATTACTAAATGATGGCTAAATTTTTTTCTATTATCCAAATCTAATGATTAGAATTAGTTTTTGATATGGTATCCACCTTTTTATTTTTTTTATCAAATCAAAATCTGTAATTAAAATTGGAGATTTCCACTGTCTCATCTCAAGTTATTTTACTTATATAGAATAAATCACATAATCAAAGAAAATATTATTAAGTGCACTATAAAAAGGTGCATATGGTATTTTTTTTTTCATAATAAATTACAAAAAAAAAATCAAGTAAATTAGACATTTGTAGCCTTAAAATAAGAGCACAATTGTTTATCAAAAAATAAACGGTTAACATGATTTTAATAATTTTTTTTTTAAAAAACAATTAAGACTTGATCATGGGATTGCAGATGTTTGATTAACTTGATTTTTTATATGGATGATATACTTGACAAACCTTACAATAACGGTTCAGATTATCAAAATACAGCCAGAAAATACCTTTAAGGGACCTCACAGGTTCTTTCTAAGAAACCATATCCACCTTTGCTTATTTTATTCATATAGTTGGAATGAAAAGAAAATTAAAATGCTTTTGATTAAGATTCTGCAGGGTTGGAATGCAGAAAAGGTCAACAAATTCACATTATAATTTTTTGTCATTTTCATGAGGTACAAGTCTCTTTTGTGGATTGTGTTAAGTCTTTGTATACTTACAAGAAAAGGTCAACAGATTCACATTATAATTTTTTGTCATTTTCATGAGGTACAAGTCTCTTTTGTGTATCGTGTTAAGTCTTTGTATACTTATTGCAGACGTTCCCGAACGTCTTGGGAGAAATCCCGTTTTGTTCATTGGGCTTACTACAGTTCGGACTTAATGTCACGGTTCTGATTCTAATCTCACAAAGTGCAATGCAAGATCGATAAATCACCAAAGAGTCCAAATCCGGCAAATCGTTTTGAAAAACTGATTTTTAGAAAGAAGTGCCAAACATGGACTGCTTTGCCAGATACAGAGTCGCCACCTAAATATTTTATTTTGGGGGAATTTAGGAAACCCTGACTCGTGCCTAGAGCCACGTGTTCATCATCACCAAAGTTGCCTCGGCTCAGGAACTTGGGTATGATTGGGGAAGGTCATTTCATGAGCAGCCCCGCTTGCCCGATCAAAGATCGGCCACTACTAAGCATGATATCGAGTTTTTGAAAACACATGTGCTCTTATTTCGGTTTATTAGCCTAGAATTACTATGTAATGCGCACAGCATACAAGTATAGACTGGATTGCCTAAGTTGGAACAAAGCATCGCATATTTGTTTGTTTTGAAAATGGATTGAAGTTTGCTACTCGCAAGTAGGCTAAAACACGGGTTTTGACGAATTATTCCAACTCGAGCAACCCAACCTTCACCCACAGGCATTCAGGCAGTTATATCACATAAGCACATAGCCTCATGCTAAGCATGCTATCATGGCAGTCACTCACACATATGCAAGGATGCTAAAGCATAAACACTTACCGAGTACTCCGAACCAAAGAAAGAAGCTAATTAGAAATCGTGCATGAATCCTAACTATGCTAAGAATGCCTAATGCAACACATTCAATAATACAACTACAATAGACTCTGCTATTCTAAGATGGCATATGAGATGCAACAATCGATACATGTATTCAACTTGGAATTGAAATACAATGCAGTTAGCCTGGTGTGCGAGCCCGATGCATGCAATACAGATGAATGAATGCAAGCATGCGAACATATAGATGCTAATTGAAACATGCCCTAAAACTAACCATCATAAGCTGGTAAATAAAAGGGAGAAAGACGTGGAGTTGAAAGACATGCATCACACACACGCACATTTATTACAACATTGCCCTCCTTGGAGGGTCCGAATGAATAGTACAAAATAAACTAGCTAATCTAAGCTAATTAAACTAATTATTACACAATATTAATTAATTAACGAATTAACTAAGTAAGTAAGGAAACTAGCATGCAAATTAAACAAAATGGACTGCCTCAGCTCTGTTCCGAATGATAGGGATGCATGCGTGCTCAAGTCGCCTTGTCGGGAAATCCAATGTGATGCCCAAATTTGCCTCTGCTTGCAACTGGTCCTAGAACACTGTACAAAGCTCCAGAAGGCTGTTGACCAGTTTTTGCTGCTGGTTTCCGGTTTGCTGCAATAGAGAGCGAGAAAGGGGCATAGCAAAGTATTTTCAACATATGTGTGCATGACCACTCTCCCCATCATTGCACAAGCTCCAGGGAGTGTAGTCCTCGATCCTCATGCCACCAATCACGCATCTCGATGCATGATGACTGAGGAGTCGGATTGCATGACTCGATGTAAAATGAATGCACATATAAACACAACAAGGCCTAAACTCCATCATGGGTAATTTGAAGTGTCGGGCACCGAGAATCGAGGCACGTTTCGTCACTTGGAGTACGAAACGTCCCTCGTTTCCCGTGTTTGGACTAAACCCTATTCCAAATGCAATGCAATATACATGGCATACACAATACGACTAGCATGCAACCCTAAATGCAATGCAACCTAATCATGCTAGCATGCGAGGGATGATATGCAAACATGCAATTAGCATACACAATGCTATGAACTAAAAATGGCATACTCAATGCACACGAACTATATGGCATACGCAATGCACATACGAAGATGGACATGCACGAAGACATGAACAAGGCATACACAATGCGATGATTAAGCATGCGACAACACGGATATGGCATACATAATGCAAGATGGACTTAAACTAAGATGAATTAGCCTCAGCCACACTCAAATCAGTGGCCATAACACCAAGACTAAGGCACCAAAAGGCGAGACACACATGCACACATATTGGTCCACAAGCTAGGCAACAAGAACACAACCCTTAGGGGCACTCAAGGGGGGACAAAAGTGAGAGCATGGCAAGTCTATATGCTCTGAAATCAAGTAATAAATGA
Organism: Camellia sinensis; assembly: GCF_004153795.1. Classification (NCBI taxonomy): domain Eukaryota; kingdom Viridiplantae; phylum Streptophyta; class Magnoliopsida; order Ericales; family Theaceae; genus Camellia; species Camellia sinensis. The sequence continues at coordinate 170,101 of NW_021028769.1, read as the reverse complement.
TGCCAAATCATCCCAATAGCTCAAAGATAGCATGCGTGAAGCATCGAAACACAAAGCTAGCAAGGCCGATTGCACTATAGCTATACAAAGCATGAGGCATATGACAAAGGCAACCCAAAACAGTCCTAAGACATGTTAAAATAAGTCTAAAACATGTATGGATGGAAGCCAAAATGTTCTAGCATGAGGGGGCATAAGACATGGAATATGTAAGGCAAATAAGGTGAATTACACTACACCTATTAGGACCAAACATGATATGACTTAAGCACAAAAAATCAGAGTTATATTATGGCAAAATAACCCCAAATAATCACTGAAATGATGGCTCGCAAGCTATGGCATGAATGCATACGCAATGGCTCATGTTAAGGCATAAAGGGACAAACCCTCCAACACATTGATTGAGTGACAAATGCATGTGCATGGTCATGAAACATGGACTGAAATTACACTACAAATGATGCCAAATCATTGGAATAAGCCAAGTAATGCATGCTAGATGATTCAATACACAAAGCTTACATGCAAGATTGAACAAAAGTTATGCAAAACAAGTCATGGATGACCAAGACAACCAAAATCAGACCTCAAGCATACCAAAACATGGATAAAAGCTTCTTAAAGTTAAGCCAAAAGTATGCTAAAAAGACATGTCACAACATGACGCATGTTAGGCTATTTCATGGGATTGCATGACAAGTGTATGGAGCATGCAAGGGCTAACCAAACCAAATCTAGACAGAGGTATGACAAGATAAAATAAGCCCAAGAACATGCTGAAATGGACACAACATAAGCTAAAATGAGATGCTACTTCGAGGAGCATACAAAGCTAGTGTGTAGGTCGACCAGTTTAGGTGGTCGACCAGCCAGGTCAAAAGGTGCAACACAAAGAAAGGTGGTTGGCAGCCCCATTTGGTGGTCTCCACATGAAATGCAAGCAAGTGGTATGGTGGGAGACCAGTAAATGTGGCCTAAAAACCAAGGAGACCAGCTCCTTGCCAAGAAAATCGGCCGACGAAGAGAAAGGTGGTCCCCAAGGAGAAAATGTGGTCTCCCACCCTTGTACCACTTTCCAAACAATGAAAATAGGGTCTAAGCCAAAAATGAACCATGACGGATGCAAAACGAGGGTTCGGGGGCTAAAACGCGCAGCTGGGTGCCCCGAAAACTGACTGTTAAGCATCGAAAGTGGCGTGCGACCACGAAGGTGGTCTCCCGGGCCACAGTGTCCTTCTAGAGAGAGGAAACAAGGTGTGTGCCAAAAATTGGGGCAAACGGAGAATGTTAAGCGGTCCCAAGCCGAGGCGCACGACCGACAGTCCCGAAAATCGGAAACTAGTCTCCAAACGGGAACAGTGGCCTACGACCATGAAAAGTAGTCTACGACCACTAAGAGATGGTCTACAAGACCTCTCCCTCCCTTCGGGAAGAGAAAGCAAGACCTAGTCTGCAAACCGAGGCAAAGCATAAAAGGGTCCCGAGGTCCGGGGGTAGGACCTCAGCCGAAACTCTGAAACCTCAGAACGAGCACAACATGCGCAATCACTGAGCGCTCAATCGATGACATCTGAGTCTTAAGGTCGGTCAAAAATGGGTTGTCTACACTTTCACAAAAATTCATATATAGTACAATTATTCTTTCACTAATTACCACAATTTTGTTTCTATTGAAAGTTAAGTTTTGGGAAAAGGAAAACAGAGACTTGTCATACTGCAATTACGGTATAGTTCACTTACATTATTATCCACACATAGGTTAATTGATAACAACAAAAATTGTAAATGTAACAAATTAATTTGACAATCAATCTTGCTACGTACCGTAATGACTATATAAGATGGTATATGTGGGAGGCAAAATCCAAGCTAGAAGTCACATGTTGTTTATTGGGGCTGATCAGGGTTAGAAAGGAGAGTCAGACTAGAAGGTTGAGTTAAGAAGTTGAGCTAGAGATAGCTTGTCACCGAGCTAGATTTAATCTCAGACCAACAGTCCATGGGGCTTTAACCCAAGTCCACGCTTATTCCACTCAACACGGATTTATCTACTCATAAAAATTTGCAAATGTGAGACACAATTCCCCAAAAAGTGGAACATAATGGGGGAGTTATAGGGATCACTCAACCGGCTCCAAACGGTTGGAAATGGAGCCCATATAAGCAAGACACCTAAACCCAAAAGGTACACAACAACGGATACTCAAGCTCTTAACTTTTGATACTTATTTTCATTGTTGACTTAGGTATGAAAGAGTCCTCTGACTACTTATCAGCCAATATTATTCTTTTGAGTATTTTTTAGGTGATCCAGCCTTCATGTTAGATCAATCTGACGCCATTACAAGTTGTGATAAGTTTTTCTCCACACAATATAATACCTTGTATTATTTGTTTTTGTGGTGATATATATATATATATATATTTGACTCAATTTCCACCATAAAAGCATAGGAAATTTACTTCTTCTATGCAAAAGATTAGCACAAGTAAATCAAAATAAAAATGGCATTAATTTGGACGATGATCCCATTACTTGGAATTTCCTCCAAGACTACATTTTTAGAGTCATTATTAATCAACAGGTCATGAAAGTCTTAGAAGTGTGCAATGGGATACAAAAAATTGTATAATCAATAATATTACATTTATCATCTTTTTATACTACATTCCGTATACTATTTCATATAATACAATCATAATCATTGGATATTAATACAACTTATGTGGAATCCATTACATTAATGGTTATGATTGAGGTGCATAAGAGGGTGTATCAAATGTTATATAAGAAGATAGTAAAAGGGTAACATTTGTTATTTAATTATTTAGGTATGAGTTTAGTCAAATTTAATTTAGAATTTGTAACACTTGACTAATAACATAAACAATAAGTGATTGGTCTATTTAGGCTGTGTTTGGTATATGGATTTAGGTAGGAATTTGAAAAGAGAAAAGAAAAATGTGGGTGAAGTATAGTTACATTTCACACATTTTTTCCCTTTTTCCTTTTCAAATTCCTACCAAAATCCATAAACTAAACACACCTTATGAATAATGAGTGTATGGTAATTTTTGCCAAACATGACATAATCCTAAAAGAAAAACATTTCTAATTTGTAATTTCAAACTTTCTCATGTCCTAAACATTAGTTTCTCTATTTTAAATCCAAAAGTAGCTAGCTAGTCACACATGCCAAAGTAATTGTCAATCAAAGAATTGAAACAGATTTCTTATATATGTATTGTATCTTTTCAATTTTTTGATATCCAATGAACTTTTTCACAAATCCAAATTATTTCAATGTATAAAGCGAAATGCTATACTTACCAAAAACCTTACAAACTTTGCTTCCAAATTATATATATATATATATATATGTTTTCTAGGACCCTATATATGTTTTCATAGCAATATTTCCAAGCAACTTGAAATGAAATGAAAACAAGTAACCAATAATGCTTATTGTGTCTCCATTTATTCATTCATAAGCAACACAAAGCTAGCGCTATTACAACATTTTCCATACTTGTCCATGGAAACAAACCATAGCTACCAATACAGAAGGCGTAATATCTTGCAAAGAGAATCAGAAACATAATAGTAACTAGAATACATACCCTTCTCAATTAGATAGAACCATCTTTGTCTCCATTACGGGTTGATGTAAAGAATTGTAGCAAATCCAAACAAGAAAGTGATGTATATTCCGACAAAACTTGCAGAAAATGCCACTAGATCGATATCATACCATTTCCCCTCAGTTTCTTCTAAGGATACTATTGTGGCAAGTGTGGTGAGTCAACAATGGCTGTACAATTTTTCTCCAATGGCGATCCACAAAGAAATGGATTTCCCTCATAACTACTCGCTTCAAAAGTCCTGAATTGTGCATTCCTATCAAATATTTTACCTGATAAATTGTTGTGAGCCACAGTGAACACTTCCAAAAAATTTAGATTGATTAGATCTATTGGGATGTTTCCGCTCAAACTGTTGTAAGAAAGGTCCAAACTCTCTACTTGGGTAAGGTTTGAGAAGGTCTTCGGGATGGGTCTAGTCAACAGATTGTGAGACAAGTTCAGTGCATGAACATTACTTAGATTTCCTAATTCAAAAGGTATGTTACTTATTAGTTTGTTATGTGGCAGATCCAATCTAGACATGAAATTAAGGATGTTGCTGTAAGATTCCTAAAAGCTTTTCTGTATCTCGTATATTCAATGTGTGAATGATTACAATCAGACCTTAGATTATATAGCCCTAAATCCTAAACCAAAAGGGAGAATACAATTATGCCTCTAATAGGACT
>NW_021028769.1:143713-155318 GCF_004153795.1 Camellia sinensis | reverse complement strand
CAGGTCCGCTAGGTGATCGGAGGAGAGTTTGCTCTTAACGAGCATGTTATCAACATAAACCACCATATTCCAACCTATTTGGTTTTTGAAAACGACATTGACCAAGCGTTGGTAAGTGGCCCTTGCATTGTTCAAACCGAATGGCATCACGCGGTAGTGATAAGTCCCCCTCTCAGTAATGAAAGAGGTGTGCTCCTGGTCAGCTGCATGTATTAAGATCTAATTATAGCCGGAGAAAACATCCATGAAGCTAAGCATCTAATGTCCCGCAGTCGCATCGACCAATAGATCTATTCTAGGAAGTGCGTAGCTATCTTTGGGGCAAGCTCGATTGAGGCCAAAGTGGTCAACGCACAGTTGCCATTTGCCATTATTTTTGCAGACCAAGACTACATTAGACAACCATCTGGGATAGTCCACGTTTCTGATGAATTGTGTCTTCAACAGCTTGTCCACCTCAATGGCGATGAGGTTGTTGCGCTCTAGATGAAAAATACATTGCTTTTGGTGGAACAGTCGAAACTAGGGCTCAATACTGAGGTGATGCCTGGCATGTCCAAATGAGTCCAAGCAAAGACATCATTGTGCTCGGCTAAGAGAGCCATGAGGGCGGCCTTGGCCTGAGGTGTAACGCCCTGAAAATTTATAACATTATATAAATACATCAACCAACATTCATTATAACAAAATGTATGATTCTTCTACCTTTACGTCATAGATCATTAAAGTTTGTACAAAATAGTCCTACATGCGAATTATACATTCAATGATATCAAATACAAGAATCTATAGTATGTAGAACATCAATTCAAAACTAAATAAAATGCCCTCAAGGGCTTACAAATTCCAAGACTTAAGCCCAGTTACACAAAAATGGTCTCTCGGATCCTAACGGTTATAGCCCTTGGCTAACAGCAAGATACCACAACAGAAAAATAAGAGCCCTATGCCCCCAACACATACGTCCACGCCCTAACTTGGCAAGATCACCACATCTTTTCCTACACCAAAATCCCATAAGGGTGAGCATAAAACCCAGTAGAAAATTATTAATAAAGTATATATATTTTATACAAGCTTCATCAAATGAAATGAAAATGCCATGCTATGTCATGCCTTTGAAGAAAAATCACATTTTATGTCTTTTGAAAACCATCATGCTCAATGATAGCTTGAAACCTCAATAATTCAAAAATTTATCAATTTAGTTCAAGGGGCAGTAAATACGATTCAGGTTATCCCTAGGTTGGTGTCTGCAAGTAGGCATAACTAGCGCTACCAAAACTCCACTTTACCGGTTGCTAACTGTAAGGGAAGTGGTACCTCCTCCGTACGTGTTTTCGATTTTTCACCCCGGACACTCAGGCCAACTTAATCAATCTCATCTACACCCCTTTATCCGGACTTACTAACGTATTTACCCCAAAAGAATTCCATGAGAAGTTTATTTATAAACCTTCTTTTCTCAATGCAAAAGTTTCCAATTCAATTCAAAATTTACCATAATCAAATGAATTGAGATGAAAATGCAACAATCATCAATGCAATGCAATATCCCTTCCATTTACAATTTCATCCCATGATTCAACCATGAAGACCAATATCACCAATTTCCTCATTTCCAATGTGATTTCACAAGATAACCATCTATCTATTCAAATTCATAAAAAATAACAATATTTCCACATTTCTCGTATGCTCAACAAATTTGTCATTACAAGACTAAAACAAAATTTGAACAACCACTTCCAATACCAACAACTTTCATGTTTCATGAAACTCATCATCATCATATATATATAAGAAATTTCCTCATCCTTTACTCTTTTTGGCACACAAAATAGTATTTATACAATGTCAACCATGTATTCTCAACATATTTTAAAAACTCCTAAATTCTAGGTTTTTCTCACCACAACAACACACACACCCAAATCACTTGTAAGAATTTCTTCAAAAACAACTTTTCCTTAATCAATGTAATTCAAGGTCCTCAAGAAATTATTTCAAAAGAAGCATGACACCAAATCCACTCCCAAACTACCCACATTGTTGAAACAACATCAAGTTTTCAATATTAACAAAGGAGACTTCGAAATCAACAAAATCTTGCCAAAATATATATATATATATATATATAACTCTAAGAAAATCCCTATCTCAAGTTTGGAGAAGAAAATGAGATGAAACCCCCGAAATCAACGGTGACAAAACCCAATCTCCACCGCACACTATGTAGCTCTTGCTTAGCTCTCCACTATTTGTGAAGGATGATAGGTCAAAACCCCAATGGATTGGGAGAAGTCAAGGGCTTAAGATGTTTGGTGGAGGTTTTTAGAGAGGAGCAAAAGTTGATTTTAGAGTGAGAGAGAGATATACAAAAGTGATATACACTCAGCCTAAGAATAGGAAAAAAGTTGAATTTCGGACACAGACCGTCCCGCACGTGCAGAGCATGCCTCCCGCACGTGCGGCCCTCAGCCCCGCACATGTAGCTCTCCCATTCCGCACCTCCTCCCGCACCTGCATATAATGCAGTGACCAACCCAAAGCTTCCATTGTTTTCCACACGTGCGGCCTCCTTTTCGTACGTGCGGCCTAAGGCCGGCACATACGGGTCAGCTCTCTAGCCAGGAAATATTCCAGCTCAACACCGAATGCTTCAGACTCAACCTCGCACCCTTTCGAAATGAGAGAAACGTTACACAGAAGTAAATAAAAGCAAGGGCTTGAAACAAACTTCCAAATACGACAAACCTAAACCGTTAGCAAGGTTCCCGGTTAAACCCGACACTTTAATAAAGGCAAACCCAAGGTTAAAAGAAAAGGATCGAGATAATTAATGCACCCAGTCATCACAAGCAAGGAGGCCGAGAAGGATCATCTTGATTCTTGGTTCTTGGTTTTTGATGAGTGGACATTTGAGTCATTGTTTCTTGAAGCCAATGAGTCTTGATCTCGGTCGGAGGAGTATCTCTAGCATGTTGTTTAGTCGACATGTTAGGAGATCAGACAATATAAGTTCCATCACCTCAGGTTGCCGAGGTAATAGAACCTAGGGGACAGTTGTGGGGACATTTTTTGGGTTGTCCACGTGGCCGAGGTTGTTAGCCAAGGTGCCACGTCCATGGACCAGGTCGCCAAAATATGATGTGATCATATCTGAATCTGAAATATTCGGATAAAGGAGAAAAGTCCTAAATGGTTTTAGGCTCTCTGTTTGGATAAAGATAAGACTCTTAAGGGAGTTAATTCTAATCTGAATAAGAGTCATCCTAGATAAGTGTTATCCTTGTAAAGGATATAATCCTATGAAGTAAGATTTCTAAGAGACTAGGACACTATTCATTATAAAAAAAAGGTACCTCCGTAGGTCTAAGGTATGTTTTTTTTTTTTTTTTTTTTTTTTTGTCTAACTTGGTTTGCTTTATCTTTGAGAGAAAAGTTTGTTGACTAGTGCCTCCGAGTTGATAAGCCACTGGTGTTTGCTGTCTAGGTGTTGGGTTTCTCTATTCTTTCGTGTGCTCTATGGCTATGTTCCTTAGATCTCGGCTACGAGATCTAGTTTGGTTGTGAGGTCAAAAATCAACATCTACAGATGTGATGTAAGTCCCCCAAATATTTGAAATGTCTCTAGCTGTAAAAATAAATAATGAAAAGGTTAATAGCAAAAAAAAAAAAAAAACTCCAGGGTTTCGCATGTTTTCAATTTAAACCCTAGAGTTTCAAATTAAATGCTGGAGTTTCATCCGTGTTTCAATGTGAATCCTCCGCCCATCTTTGTCTTCTTCCTTCTTTTAGATTCAAACCCATCTGTTCAAACCCTTATATCTTCCTCGTCATAACCTCGTTTCGTCTCATTTTCGCGTCGTTGGATTCACTTCATAGCCTAGCTTTCATTCCACCCCTCATACGCATTGTTCCACCTCTTTTTGTGTGCCGTCGGAGCTCCAAAAATTGGTCAAAAATAAGATTTTTCTCTATTTTTATTTATTTATTTATTTTCATATTCAAACACACATGTTCAAGCCCTTGTATCTCTCTTGTCGTAACACTATTTTGCCTTATTTTTACATCGTTGGATTCATCTTATGACCTAGTTTTTATACCACCTTTCATACACCTTGTTGCACCCCTTTTGTATGCCGTCGGAGCTCTGAAAGTTGGCCAAAAATAAATCTTATTTTTCGTCAAATTTTAGAGATCTGATGGCATGCAAAAAGAGATGGAACGTGACGTGTGAGGAGTGAAACAAAAACTAGGCCATAAGGTAAATACAATGACATAAAGATAAGGTAAAATGGAGTTATGATGAAGAAGATAGAAGTATTTGAACTGGTGGCATTGAAACTAAATTCCAACTTTCGTAGTTCCGACGACACGTAAAAAAAGGTGGAACAAGGCGTATGAGAGGTGGAATGAAAACTAGGCTATGAGGTGAATCCAACGACGCAAAAATGAAGCAAAATGGAGTTACAACGAGGGAGATATTAGGGTTTGAACAGATAGGCTTGAATTTGAAAGAAGGAAGAAGATGGAGATGGACAGAGATGGACAGAGGGTTCACATTGAAACACGGATGAAACTCCAAGGTTTAATTTGCTAAAATTGAAATTCTGAGGTTTAAATTGAAAAACACGTGAAACCCTAAGATTTATTTTTTTTTTGTAATTAACCCAAAATAAAAATATATATAATAGAACTCCGATACATGTTGGGTAGTATTTGAAGAATGTCGATTGAGCTATCTGATTCAGAATTATGAGAATTAGTTAAATTGCATCAAGATGGAGGTCAAAAGAGAACTTCAAGACCTGCAATATCAGTTTTCACAAGATTGTGAAACATTTACTCATTTTTCTTTCTAGATAATATTGGTGGTTCTTCTTTCTAGGCAATATGGGCCAAATCAGTGATTAGAATGCAATAGGATGGAGAAGATAGTCCATTATTGTTAGTGTATTAAAAACTATTGAGGTTTACCTTGGATGTCATTAAATTGATTATAACTTAGATCCAACCTTTCCAGGTTCCCAAAATAAGCTAATTCTGCACAAAGAAACAACAAAGTGATGATTTTACAACATAGTGATAACAAGATTAGTAAAAATAATTACGTAATTTTAATTATGATTAACAGTTCTGAACACCCTGTACAAATAAGAAACACTCATGAATTTTCAGACACAATTGAAGTTACCATGAGGTGGAAATAATCCCCCAATTTTATTTTCACGGAGATTACATCTTAAGGGATCTAAGCACACTCAAATATGGCAAAATGCTATCATCCAATTCGTTCCATTCAAGATTTAGAGTCTCCAATTTTCTCAAGGCCAACAGGTTTTCAAAACTTGCATAAATTTTTTGATAAAATGAATCATTGACACTTCGATAGAATACAACACAGCCTTAGTTCCAAGGATCCAAATACCATGAGATTGGTGTTGAATAAATGTTTCTTAACCAAGTAATTCGTACATATTATATCCTTGATAACATGCAATGCAATAATTAATAGATCAACCAGTATTGTAACAAATAATGACCCACTCCCTCATTTGAACAAATACAATCTTGAAAGTTTGGGCCACAACGGCAAGAGATTCAATTCTTTTTCTTCTCTATTTTCTTTCCCACGGAACAAACATACAAATGCACTAATGCAAGAGGTTGATAAAGAAATATAAGTTTTACAACTAGTTCTTATCTTGCATTCATATTTTCTTTTCCAAAATTATTTGCGGTACATAGTTATATTGGACCAGAGATGTGGTTTTCCTATCAATATCTAGAGGTGTATAGTTATATTGTTATATTGGACCAGAGGTGGGGTACAAAGTGTTAGAGTTCAACACTAAATCTCTCTCTCTAGAATCTTCCTTCTCTCTAAAATTTTCTCTAGCTCTCTCTTTAGATATTTGTTCTTAGATTTTGGTTAAAGAAATGTGTGGCTGTGACAAGCCTGGGTTGCCACCTTTGTTGGAGAATTCTGGAATTTCAAGGTCGGTGGATGTAATCGACTCTTGTAGCTATAAATAGGAAATGGAGGAGTGTAAAAATGGCTTGTGGCCCATGGGCGGCCCGAGGTGGGCCCGACCCGTTTAGACCCGCTTGGGCTCGAGCCCGAGCCCAGCCCGAGACCCTGGGCCAGGACTTGGGCTATCATTTTGAAACTCGACCTAGCCTGTGGGCCTGACTCATCAACCCGCTTAAGGCCCACTCAAGGCACAACTCGAAGCCCAGTGTCTTTTTTTGTGAAAAATAATGAACTTTTGGTAGAAAAAATTAAAAAAAACAAAAAAAAAAATGTCAGACCCATCCAAACTCGAGGCCTGGCCCAAGCCCACCCTAGGCTCGAATACCCCTGGGCCTAGTCCTAATTTTTTGGCCCGTGGGTCGGCCCGGCCTGGCCCGAATTTTGACGAGAGCCCATGAAGCCCGACATGAGCCTTGCCGAGCCAGATTTACACCCCTAGAAATGGGTCTTCTATGTGTGTACTTGTAGTTGTTAGGGAAAATCGATGATTTCCCATAAGTAAATCAATCAATGGGAATAAAACTAATGCGAAAAAATTAAATCAAAGGCAACACAAGAATTTTTACGTGGTTCCCTCAATGTGAGGTACGTCCACGGGATCGAAATCTGATTCCACTATCAACCAAATAAGTTTCCAAACGATTATAAATGAGACACGAATGGTCTCACAAAACCACCCTTAGGTGAATTTCAAATAATCACAAATAAACAAAGAGGAAAGACCTCACCAAATAAATGAACCAAAATCTTCAGAACCAGAATTGAAGAAGACCCAAAATAATAATCCAAATCAGTGTCACCAAACATCAACCTAACCAAAGCAATCAAGATGCACACGTACAGTGCTTCAAAAAAGCAATAAACCGTAGGATAGAGAACTTCAAATTCAGCAGCCGAAAAGTAACACTTTTCACTCACCCAAAATTTGATTCCACCAAATTAATTTTCAATTGCTCTATAGCAGCGGCACAACACTTTTCTCTTGGGAAAAACAATACCAAAAATATGTATTGTGAATGCAGGGTTTTTTTTTTTTTTTTATCAAAACCTTAGTTGTTTCCAAACTGAATTGGGTTTCCATAAATTAGATATAATATATAAAATATATTATACCTACACCAAACCAAATTAAAATTCTTTTAACAAACCAATTGGGTCTCAAACTCCAATAAGGAGATATACCCTAACAATTCTCCCCTATCGACTTAGGTGGAGACATCAACCATACCCGCCAAAGTTAGACCCTTTAAATGTTTGTCCCTCAACAAAGTCTTAGTCAACATATCCGAAATATTATCATCTGTGTGAACCGTTTCGAGTTGCAACAATTTCGAATCTAACACATCATGAATTCAATGGTATCTCACATCAATGTGTTTCGATCTCGAATGAAAAGTAGAATTTTTGCTCAAGTGAATAGCACTTTGACTATCACAATAAAGCACATACCTTTCTTGTTTTAAACCCAACTCTTGCAAAAATTTCTTCAACCATAACTCTTCTTTACAAGCTTCTGTAATGGCAATAAATTCAGCTTAGGTAGTTGAGAGAGCAACACAATTTTGTAATTTAGATTCCCATGCCACAGCTCCCCCTGCAAAAGTCATCAAATACCCCGAAGTAGATTTTCTAGAATCAACATCACCGGCCATGTCAGAATCCGTGAACCCATCAAGCATCGGCTTACCATCCCGAAGAATAAGGAATTTTCAACATCTCCTCTTTGTCTTTCTCACTTGTAGGACATTGATTCGAACTAAGTTTGAAGTGACCCGCAAGTGGACAACCAACCGGCTTTGCTTTATCCATGTTAAACCTCTCAAGAACTTTCTCAATGTAGCTTTCTTGAGACAACTAAATCAGTCCCTCTTTGCGATCACGAACAATTTTCATACCAAGTATTTTCGTTTTCGGTCCCAAATCTTTCATAGTAAAAGATTTACTCAACTTTAACTTCAACTTGTTAATCATGGTAGAATCTTGACCCACAATTAACATGTCATCAACATAAAGCAAAAGAATAATAAATTTACCATTCGGGAAATTTTTCACAAACACACAATGGTCCGAAATGGTTTTAGAAAAACCATTATTTATCATGAAAGAGTCAAATTTTTTGTACCATTGCCGCGGGGCTTGCTGTGAGACCATACGACAAACTTTTCTTCAATTTGCAAACATTTTTCTTTCCCTTCTTTATTTCACAAAACCTTCTGGTTGCTCCATGTAAATTTATTCTTCAAGGTCACCATGAAGAAATGCAGTCTTCACATCAAGTTGTTTAACTTCGAGGTTCATACTTGCAGCCATGCCAAGTACAACCCGAATAGAAGACATCTTCACAACCGGTGAGAAAATCTCATCAAAGTCAATGCCTTTCTTTTGTCCGAAGCCTTTCACAACAAGACGTGCTTTGTACCTCAGATTCTTACTATCATTCTTCAATTTGAAAACCCACTTATTTTTTAGAATTGTCCTCCCCTTAGGCAACTTCACTAAATCATAAGTGTGATTTTCAAATAAAGAATTCATCTCCTCTTCCATGGCCTTTTTCCAATCACCTTTCTTTTCATGCTTAATTGCTTCTTGGTAGCTCTCAGGCTCCCCTTGTTCGGAAATCAATACAAATTCATTGGGAGGATACTTTCTTGAAGGTTGTCGGTCTCTTGTAGATTTCCTCAACTCAAGTTGTGATGACGGTTCTTGAGTTGGATGCTCTTCCTTAATTTCTGGCTCTACTTCATTAGGATTAGCATCATCCTCTACATCTTAAATAGGTGGCTGTACATCTCCCCCATTTTCATCATCAACTGAAGATGAAGGAGATGGATCTATGTCAACGAGATCACTAGTTTTTGGCTCCGGTTGATCACCTTTGCCAAAGTCTTCAATTGTTTGGTCTTCATGAAACACAACATCACGGTTTCGAATGACTTTCTTGTCGACCGGATCCCACAATCTATACTTGAATTCATCACGCCCATAGCCAAGAAAAATACATTGTCTTGACTTACTATCAAGCTTGGACCTCTCATCCTTTGGAATGTGAACAAAAACTCGGCAACCAAACACTCTTAAGTGCTCACAAGACACATCTTTACCGGTCCAAACTCTTTCTGGAACATCACCATTCAAAGTATAGGAAGGAGAGAAATTGATCACGTCAACCGCTGTCTTCATTGCCTCACCCCAAAAGGATCTTGGCAATTTACCTTGTGAAAGCAAACACCTTGTTCTTTCCACAATGGTGCGGTTCATCCTTTCGGCAACGCCATTTTGTTGAGGAGTCTTTTTAACTGTCTTTTGGTGCCGAATACCTTGGCTGCGACAATACTCATCAAATGGCCCAATGTATTCACCACCATTATCTGATCGAATGCACTTCAATTTCTGTCCTGTTTCTCTTTCAACCATGGCCTGAAAATGCTTAAATACTTCTAGAACTTGATCTTTAGTTTTTAGTAGAAAAGCCCAAACTTTTCTTGAATAATCATCAATGAAAGTAACAAAATAAAGTGCACCACTATGTGTTCTAACTTTTAAAGGACCACAAACATCTGAATGAATCAACTCCAACACATTTTGTTTTCTAGAAACAACATTTTTATGAAAAGAAACTCTATGTTGTTTACCCGCCAAACAATGAACACAAGTTTTAAGATGTGTACCTTTCAAATCGGGTAGAAGCTCTTTCTTGAACAAAACTTGTAGCCCCTTTTTCACTCATAAGGCCAAGCCGTTTGTGCCATAATTCGGTAGAAGTATCATCTTCAAGTGGATTGACAACACCTTTACAAATTTTTTCTTGCATCGAATAAAGTGTATGAGTCTTCTTGTATTTAGCCACCACCAAAGAACCCTTTGTGAGCTTCCATATTCCATCACCAAATTTGTTGTTGAAGCCTTCATCATCTAGCTTCCCAGGAGAGATCAAATTGAGGCGAATGTCGGGAACATGCCTCACATTTTTAAGTAACAACTTGCAGCCTAAATTTGTTTCCAAGCAAACATCACCCATGCCAATAATCTTGGACAAACCTTCATTGCCCATTCCAACAGAACCATAATCTCCTTTGGTGTAGGTAGTGAAGAAATCAACTCGAGAAGTCACATGAAAAGAAGCACCAGAATCAATCACGCAATTGCTCTCTTGGCCCACAAAATTGATACAATCATCTTTACAAACGACCATGAGATCATCAGTAGTAACTGCTGTTGTGTCTTCTTGCTTCTTATCCACACTTTTGCCACGCCTTTTCTCATTGTTCTTGAGCTTTTGGCATTCTCGCTTCATGTGCCCTTTTTCATGGCAATAATAGCACTCAATGTCTTTTTTCGAAAAAGAACCATATTTTGATTTGTCACGGCTTTGATCACGACCATGAGGAGTCTTACTCCTCCCCCTTGTTTTGCTTCGGCCTCTCACAACGAATGCTTCCGAATGAGAGGAATCCCCTGATTTTCTTCGAGTTTCTTTATTCAACAAGCTACTAGTGACTTGGCCCATTGTGACAACTCTATCAGGTGCCGAATTACTGACGGTCACAACCAAAGTCTCCCAACTTTCGTTCTTGCTTCTTATCCACACTTTTGCCATGCCTTTTCTCCTTGTTCTTGAGCTTTCGGCATTCTCGCTTCATGTGCCCTTTTTCATGGCAATAATAGCACTCAATGTCTTTTTTTGAAAAAGAACCATATTTTGATTTGTCACGGCTTTGATCATGACCATGAGGAGTCTTACTCCTCCCCCTTGTTTTGCTTCAGCCTCTCACAACAAATGCTTCCGAATGAGAGGAAGCCGCTGATTTTCTTCTAGTTTCTTCATTCAACAAGCTACTAGTGACTTGGTCCATTGTGACAACTTCGTCGGGTGTCGAATTACTAACAGTCACAACCAAAGTCTCCCAACTTTCGGGCAAAGAACTAAGTAGCATCAAAGCCTGCAACTCATCATCAACAATAATTTTCATAGAAGCAAGTTGGTTAACAATACTCTTTATTTCATTTAGATGTTTCGGAATAGGGCTGGCCTCTTCATATTTTAAATTAACCAACTTACGAAACAGAAAAGCTTTATTTGTGGCTGATTTCCTGTCATAAAGGCCTTCTAATTTTTTCCATAAATCATGTGCTGAAGTTTCAGTAGCAACATGATGAAACACACTGTCATCAATCCATTGACGGATAACACCAATGGCTTTTCGATTAAGCCTCTTCCATTCATCATCTTTCATATCTTTGGGTTTGCCACTATCACCCTCAATAGGTCCATACAAATCTTTACAAAATAATAGGTTCTCCATCTTAGTTTTCCAAGTTACCTAATTACTTCCATTGAAGCTATACATACGACCGACATTCCCCTCCATTGATTTACACAAATAAATAGACCAAAATAAACCGTAAGCTCTGATACCAGTTGTTAGGGAAAATCGATGATTTTCCACAAGTAAATCAATAAATGGGAATAAAAACTAACGCGGAAAAATTAAATCAAAGGCAACACAAGAATTTTTACGTGGTTCCCTCAATGTGAGGTACGTCCACGGGATCGAAATCCGATTC
>NW_021028769.1:99603-142639 GCF_004153795.1 Camellia sinensis | reverse complement strand
TGTTTTGGCTCGGAGTACACTGTGAGTGTTTACGCTTTAGCATACTGCATGAGATGTGTATGTTGCCATATTAGCATGCTTGCCATGAGGCCTACTGCTTAAGTGATTAACTGCATGAATGTCTGTGGGTGAAGGTTGGATTGCTTGAATTTGAACAATTCATCAGAATGCGAGTTTTAAGCCCACTTGAGAGTGGCAAAATCTCTGACATAGCCTACTTGCGAGTAGCAAACTTCAAATCATTTTCACAAACGAACATGAAATGTTTTGTTCCAACTTAGGCGATCTAGTCTATACTTGTATGCTGTGCGCATCACATAGTAAGCTAGCTAATAAATCAGAATAAGAACACATGTGTTTTCAGAAACAACATATCATGTTAGTAAAGGTCGATCTTTAATCAGGCGAGCGGGGGTGCTCATTGCATGACCTTTCCCTCTCGTACCCAAGTTCCCGAGCCGAGGCAACTTTGGTGATGACGGACACGTGGCCTTAGGCACGACTCAGGGTTTCCTAAATTTTCCCAAAATAAAATATTTAGGTGGCAACTCTGTATCTAGCAAAACAGTCCATGTTTGGCACTTCTTTATTAAAATCAATTTTCCAAAATGATTTGCTGGATTTGGACTCTTTGGTGATTTATCGGTCTCACATTGCACCTTATGAGATTAGATTTAGAGCCGTGACATGAGTCCGAACTGTAGTAGCTAAGAACAAAACGATTCGCGCCCTCGCGCGTGAAGAGCGGAGTTCCGGGCGGTCTACACTTCCATTCTTCAAATGGTCGTCCAAGATGGTGGGATCTCCCGAAACGAGAAGACGGGATAGGCGGTGCGAGTATCACAAGGATCACGGCCATGATACTGAGAGTTGTTACGCATTAAAGGGTCACCTGGAGGAATTGGTACAAGATGGTCGGCTACAACAGTACATCCGAAAAGGCACCTCAACCAAAGCAATAGCCTTAAGACAGGGTTCCCCTCCACTCGGCGTGATTCACATGATATACAGCCTACCAATGTCATCCGCAGTACACACGATTCAGTTGAATCCTGACCCTCAAAGTCAACTCACTCCAGCTAAACGGCCCCATGAAGCTACAAGCATTGCTTTTGATGATTCAGATTTGACCGGAGTGACACTTCCCCTCATCGATCCCTTGGTGATTGAGTTACGCGTAAACCGATTCACCGTTGAGCACGTACTCATTGATCCGGGGAGCACATTGGAAGTTATGTATTACTAGATATTCACCAAACTCGGCTTCTCTGAATCAGATCTCTCTCCGGCTCCTTATCCACTATTCAGCTTCAACGCCAATCCAGAGTACCCGTTGGGGAAAATCACACTACCTGTTCGAACGGGCTCCCGAACAGTGGATGTAGAATTCTTGGTCGTCAAGCTGCCATCGCCGTACAATCTTATTATGGGGTGAACTTGGTTGCACACCATGCAGGCTGTACCGAGTACATATCATCAGCTGCTACGCTTCCCGACGTAACGTGGCATTGAGCAAATCCGCGGCTCCCAAAAATCCGCACAAGCATGTTATCTCCTCGCTGGAAAGACGGCAAAGGAGTTGCAAGTAAATTCCATTGAGGTGCCAAATCGCGAGAGCCTCGACGACGTTGGGCGGCTTCCAAGTGAAAAGGCCACGGAAGTCCTAGACCGGGTTGAAGTTGACGAAAGCCCAGAGAAGTTCTTCATGGTTGGCACCTCCCTGAGTCAAGCCGACAGACAGCAGCTAATCTCTTTCCTACTGAGCAACCTTGATGTTTTTGCATGGACTCCATACAAGATGCTGGGTATAGATCTGTCCGTCACATAGCACCGTTTGAATGTTGACTATAAATGCAAGCCGATTATTCAGAAAAGCCGGCGGTCAGCCGCAGAGCACACTGCCGCCATTGCTGAGGAGATTGACAGGCTGCTTGAAGCCGGGGCAATCAGAGAAGTGACCTACCCTACATGGCTCTCTAATATAGTGGTTGTGAAGAAGAAAAATGGGACTTGGCGAGTGTGCATCGATTTCACGGATCTAAACAAAGCCTGCCCTAAGGACTGTTTTCCCCTACCCAGAATTGACCAACTTGTAGATGCGATGGCACGCCATCAGCGTATGAGCTTCCTTGATGCTTACAGAGGCTACGATCAAATCTCCATGCATCCTAAGGACCAAGAAAAAATTGCATTCCTCACCCCAAGTGGAACCTACTGCTATAAGGTTATGCCTTTTGGGCTGAAGAATGCAGGGGCAACTTACCAAAGACTGGTCACGGCTATGTTCAAGGAGCAACTCGGCCACACTATAGAAGTGTACATTGATGACATGGTGGTCAAGTCCAGAGAAGAGCAAACCTATCTAGCCGATCTAAAAGACACGTTCGGCATCATACGCAAATACAAAATGAAGCTGAATGCATCCAAATGTGTACTTGGGATTGGCTCCGGCAAGTTCTTAGGTTACGTTGTCAACCACCAGGGAATCGAGGCCAACCCGAGGCAAATCACAGTAATCTTGGAACTCAGCTCCCCTCGTTCAGTAAAAGAGGTTCAAAAGTTAATGGGGATGGCCGCCGCACTCAACAGGTTCATCAGTCGGTCTACAGATCACTGCCGACAATTCTTCCATACTCTACGGCAAGGCAAGGCTTTTGAATGGTCCGCCGAATGTGAAGCCGCTTTCAACGGCCTCAAGACATACCTCCGCTCAGTACCACTCTTAACAACACCTGCTGCTGGTGACCCGCTCATTTTGTATCTAGCAGTTCCCAACAGGGCCGTCAGTGCCGTACTGATAAAGGAAGAGTTAGGGGAGCAGCGGTCAGTGTATTATGTGAGCAAGGCAATGGTTGATACCGAAACACGCTACCTTCCGCTGGAAAAACTAATCCTTGCCCTAGTCATGGCGGCAAGAAAACTGATGCATTACTTCCAAGGACATAGCATTGGGGTGCTAACAGATTATCCCCTCCGATCAGTACTACGAAGTGCAGAAGCATCATGACGTATTTCAAAGTGGTCTCTTGAACTCGGCCAGTACGACATTCAGTTTCTACCTATAACATCAATCAAGGGACAGGTGCTAGCCGACTTTGTTGCCGAATTCACCGGGGGTCTTGCCGATTTCATGTCCGATGAAGTTCGACCGGAGCTGAACTGGAGAATTTATATTGGGGACATCTGGCAGTTGTACTGTGATGGATCATCCAATCAGCGGAGCAGTGGAGCCAGAGTTGTGATCATGGCCCCCGACGACACAATAATTGAGCAGGCCGTCAAGCTCGGCTTCGAAGCGTCAAATAACGAAGACGAATACGAAGCCCTTCTAGCCGGTTTGTGGAATGCACATCTTTTGGGTGCTCGGCGCTTGCTTGTATTTTGCGATTCAAAACTAGTGATCAACTAGCTAAAGGGGGAGTACGCAGCAAGAAACAACCGTATGGCGGCTTACATGAAAACGGCCAACTCCTTGCTGGCAAAATTCGACCATCTTGAATTGAACCAGATAACATGCAGATGCCCTTGCCTGCCTAGCCTCCACCATTAACTCAGAGATTAAACAGACCATCGAAGTAGGCTTCATCCTGAAGCCAAGCATCAGCCCTTCGGAGGAAGTCCAGGTCAATGTTATAGAATCTCGACCAAGTTGGATGGATCCCATTGCCGCATTCTTGTCTTCCGAGCAGCTCCCAGAGGACAAGAAAGAAGCACACAAGTTGCGAAACAAAGCCCTGCGATACTACTTGGATCCGCAGGGAAGGCTTTATAAAAAATCCCTTTCTGGTCCATATCTGGAATGTGTGCACCCTGACAAAGTAGAAGAGCTTCTGACTGAAATACATGAAGGCAGCTGTGGTGCCCATTCTGGCAGGAGATCTTTGGCCCATTGAGCTATAACACAAGGGTATTACTAGCTGACAATGAGAGTTGACACCGAATGCTATGTGAAGAAATGTGAACAATGTCAGAAGTTCTCCCCGCTAACCCACCTGTCTGCTGAAGAGTTGAGCTCCATTACCAATCCCTGGCCGTTCGCCCAGTGGGGGCTTGATATCGTAGGACCACTGTCGAGGGCCCCAGGGAACAAGCGGTACTTGATCGTCGCGACAGATTACTTCACAAAATAGGTCGAAGCGGAGGCATTAACTCACATTCGAGATACTAATGTTAAGCGCTTTGTATGGAGAAATATCATAACACGATTTGGCATTCCAAGAGCTCTTATCTCAGACAACGGCACCCAGTTTGATTGTGGCGTCTACCGAGAGCTGTGCAGCAAATATGGTATCCGGCCTTACTTTTCTACGCCGGCTTACCCACAAAGTAATGGTCAAGCTGAAGCCTCTAGTAAATCCATCATGGACGGTATCAAGAAGAGGCTGGAGAAAGCCAAAGGTAATTGGGTCAAAAAATTGCCGAGTGTATTATGGGCTTATCGAACTATGCTGAGGCGATCTACTAGAGAAACGCCGTTTGCTCTGTGCTTTGGAACCCAGGTGATCATACCCCTGGAGATCGGCCACCCAACCCTGAAATCTCAAGTTTTTGATATGGGCCGAAACGACATTATGCTGACATTGGATTTGATTCTGATCGAAGAACTAAGAGACCGTGCCCTTGCGTCGATGGCGCGGTACCAGCAGCAGCTTGCCAAGTCATATAATTAGCGTGTTCAGCTATGCCGCTACACACTAGGAGAGTTGGTCCTGAAGCAGGTACTTCCAGCTACCAAGAAACCGACTGATGGAAAATTGGGTCCTACTTAGGACGGCCCATATCAGATCGATTCGATCGCAGGAGTAGTGGCATATCTGCTCAAAGACATGTTAGGGAGGAGTTTGCCACGACCTTGGAATTCGACACATTTACACAAATTTTATCATTGACCTGACTTGTGGGGCATGATACTTGTTTTGAATGGTTCGCCATGTATATCTCATTTTCTGTAATGCAAAGATCCCTATTTATTCTCAACATCCAATTCAAAGGTGTTCCAAAAAAGCCTCCGGATTCGGAGCGCCCTTCGTGGATATCATGATTAGCCAATTAAAGACTCTGGATTCAGAGCCCCATCGGTGCATGATGTCCTTGGGCTGAAAAAGCCTCCAGATTTGGAGTGCCCTTCGTGGATATCACGATTGGCCAATTAAAGACTCCGGATTCGGAGCCCCATCGGCGCATGACGTCTTTGGGCCGGAAAAAAACATACGAACACTCATGTGCTGAAAAAAAATTACAATGAAACAAACAGTTGAAATAGACAATGTACTATTATCCAAATTAAAGCCTCCGTAAACAAAGGCCGAAAAATGCAAATATTCAAATAAGATTGTTCAAGCCACATAAACGTAATCTAAAACATGCGTGCATTCAGAATAAAATGTGTACTAATATAAATAACAAGTACGCTACAAATTGAGAACTAAGCATTTTATTAAAATCAGCCAATAAATACATAATTTCACTTTCAATCTACGTAATCATTACAAGGTTTTCTTCGGTTCGGTGGCTTCTTCATCATCACTCTTCTCAATTTCGAAAGCGGAGAAGGGGAAATCATTCTGTTGGTACAACGGAAGTGCCGAATCCAACCCTGCTGCCTAGAGACTCTCGGCTTGCTGAAGTACCTTGATCCAACCGTGCCTAAATCCAAGATTTTCATATCGGCAAACTTCTTCGGCGAGTTTCTCCTTAGTCTTCTAAATTCCGACCTTTCGGCCGTCGTGGAAGCCTTTTTCATAGGCTGCCGCCCTCGCAGTCTCGATCGCGAACATACTGGCTGTGTATCGATCGGTGATCGCATCACTAATCAACCTTTGAGTAACCCTCTCTTCCACAACTGGGTTTGGGTGGCTGGCCGATTGAGGCTCGGTGGACTTGATTTTCCTGAGCTCATGCTCGGCCTTCTCGGTGCGAGCTTCTAACTTTCGAATGCGTTCATCTCTCTGTTCTATATCGTGACGAGCGGCTCGAAGACGCATGCCGATCTCATAAGAAGTGTACAGTCCCTTCACCGCCCCGTGAATGCCTTCACGAAACACTTCGAAGTCCTGCCGACCTACCATTGATTGCTGAACTTCAGGTGGAAAGATTTGTCGAGCGAACTCGACTGCCACATTTGAATCTCGAACAATCGAATTTGCCTCTGTCATTGGTCTATTACCCAAGAAGACCGCGAAACTTAACGGGCGAGGAGTCGCGTCGAATTTCTTTCCAGGACGAGGTTGAGGAGACTTACGCTGTTGCTGCTTGTCCCTCCTAGGTGACCTACTTCGACGACGGGGAGATTGGTTTGTCTCCCGATCCATTGAAGTCCTACTGCCCATGCGTGAAGGTTCACCACTTCGATTCATGTTTTCTCCCAGCTTAGCTAGCGTCTTCGCTTCACCTCTACTGTTAAAGAAAAGTCTATTCAACATTTGCACTTGTTTAATTTTCCACTAAGAACTGGACTGAGTTGCTGTCAAAATATATAAATAAGACCTTCGTTCACGAAGTACACACATATTTACTCCCTACAAAGGCAGCACCTCCGAGGCAATCTCATTAATACTGAAATCTCAACAGCCCAGCGCCGATCGAGTCATGTGCCCCAATCGCCCTCTTTGTTATTTGGCGTTCTACGTTCATGAACCAGCTGGGGCAAGGGTAGATTCATCAATCTATTCAGTTTGTGTGCCTCAGCCGCTCCATGAATCAATACATCAGTACTTCATGAGTGCGTGTTATTCGGCGTCTAATGTTCATGAACCAGCTGGGGTAAGGGCAGATTCATCATTCTATTTGGCTTGTGTACCCCAACCGCTTCATGAATCAATACATCAGTACTTCATGAGTGCGTGTTATTCAGCGTCTAATGTTCATAAACCAACTGGGGCAAGGGCAGATTCATCAATCTATTCGGCTTGTGTGCCCCAGCCGCCCCATGAACCGATTTACTAGTACATTACCTATGAACTAATCTTATTCGGCACCAAGAGCTCACTGCCTGGGATTTACTTATTTGGATTTACACCGTTATCTAATCCGCAACTATGCGATGGGATATTTAATTTACTCATCTCATGATCCTACTTCCCATCGGATCGATAATTAGCAAGCACAACATACAGTGATCATTTTATCCAAAATAGTGAAAAGCAAAATCAAAACTCTTCGTTAATATCAAAAACTGCGTACAATGAATTATGAACTGAAAAGGAAATTTTCATTAATAAATTAAGCGCAGGTAGTAACTAATTTATACATGAAAATTACCTTGAACTAACAGAAATCTACTAAACAAAAACATACATTGAAATTGAGAAAAACCTAACAAAACTAGAATGTCTCCCAAATCAAGTCTCAGGGTTAGACTCAAGTGGCTCAACGTCCACTTGCTTGTATGGAATTGGTGTAGCCAATGTAACTCCAACGGCAGCAAGGGCTTTGAGCTAGTCGTGTTTGAATCCCCGATTCTTGAATTTGGGGACTTCTTCTACATAGTCATTAATGGCGGAGCACTACCCAGCCTCGAACGCCGCCGAAGCCTCAGAGTCGGCTTTCTCCTTAGCCTGCTTCAACTTTCCCAACTCGGCCTCCAGCTTGGCAAGCACCTCCTTGGCTAACTTGAGCAATTCCTCGCTCGCGTTGGCCCTCTCCTCGGCGTCAGATCTAAGTTGATCAGCAGTCCTAGCCCTTTCCTTCTCAGCCTCGGCCTGCGAACTTTCCATCGCGGCTCTCATTACTGCAAACTCTGCCCTGCTCCTTTGACCCTTGACTTCAGATTGCAAACGGCCAATCCTTTCAAAAGCGTCATGCTGGCGGCGACCCAATTCGGCGATCCTTCCAACCGTCTGTAAAACAAAGGATCGTCATATGCCAAGAAACATCGAATGCAAACCAAACCAAAGAGTTAGTCACGTACCAGAAGAGCCGACTGAGCGGCTAATGCTATCGTCACCAAATCCGGCTCGGTATGAAAGGTCGCCTTGTCAGCCGGCAAGGAGACCGAGGCAGCCAAGCTCAGTCCACAGCTGGATCTTTTAAATCTGATGCTTCGGAGGAGATCGACATATTTTTCATCTTTGGCTCAATAATGAATGGAGCAACCACAGCCGACTCCTCTAAGCGTGGCCGTTTTTCAATGGGGCCCTCTTCGGAGCCTTCCTCGCCCTCAGCGCTTTGTTTTTTGCCCCGATCCTCTGAAATCGGTTACCCTTCTGCAATCGGGCGCTCAACCTCCTTTTCCGTCTCGGCCACGACAACATGAGCCGTTTCTTCTACAACAGTAGGGGCAATAGATTCAGTCGGGGCAAGTCCGGAACGGATGGCTACGGCCTTTTGTCGGGCGGCCATACGTTCGGCGTTTCTTTTTTGTGCCATCTGCATAAGATTTTCTCCAGCCATATCCTCAGAAAAATCGCCGGGAAGGTCTCCCAAGTTTGTAAAAATATCTTCAAAGGCGTCCCATCGGCCTGATGTAGACGGAGGGTCAGAAGAGTTCAATCTAGCTTCCTCAAAGGCCGAATTAATAGCTTCGTCAACTTCCACGGCCAACTGGTCTGAGTCCTCGGCGATTGGTTCGGCCACTTGTTCTTTCACGCATTCAGCATCAGATGATTCTAACCTGACCTGTCTCAAGTTTTTGAAGCTGGGGAAGATGAGGGTTGTAAGTTGGTTGTCGCCTCGCGCGATCAGAATATTGTCTGCCGCCGAGAACGTTGTGTAAGTTAGCTCGTACCACAGGAGAATATGGGCTGCCCTCCCTTGTTTTTGAAGGTTTGGACGGCCGACGAACTGTAGTGCGGCTTTAATTTCTGCGAGCACAACGTCATCGTCTGAAACCAACACTCTCTTCAAGTCGCTGCCTGCATAAACAAAATGATTAGATGAGCTTAGTGCCAAATACATACATATGTAAATAACAGAAACAAAGTGATCTGATCGGCCACCTGGTTCACCTTTTCGCCTTGGCACAGGGTCTAGGCGATCTTCACCTTCGCCGAATTCCCAATTGTCGTGGACAACGACCATCACATCATCGACACGCTTGCCAGAGCTGGCAAGCATGATCACTAAGTGATGATCAGTATCCTTAGCTCTAAGAAAGTAGCGTCCTAGCCGGCCGGTAGATTTGGCTAGGACATAACAATGCCGAATGGTGGGAATACCTAAATTAATTCTAAGATGTCGATTTATCTCTACAATCCCTATTATGATGTGAAAGAAGTTCACATTGGGCTGGGAAGGGATGAGACCCCAGTATCGAAGAACGGCCCTCAAAAGTGGGTGAAGAGAAAAACGGACGCCACCCTTAGCAATTGATAGGAGAGGAAAGACGATTGTGCTCTCATCTTCCCTCACCATATCAGTGGTGCTGTCTGCCAAAAGTGACAGATGGACGTCGTCGGGGATAGAGAAATGGAGTCAAAAGCCAGAGATTCGATCCGCAGAAAGGAGCTTCTTTAGATGTTTTGCCATTTTGGCCAACCCAAAGATTATTGAAAACTAAAAGCAGATAAAGAAGGGGCATCAAAAATGAAGGAGAAGAAAACTTACAGGAGACGAAGGAAAGAGCGAGAAACAAGGGGTTGTAGAAGCCGCGAAATGTAGGAGTTGCACTAGAAGGCGAGCCAGATATCTTTGAGTATTCAGAACATACATTCGAAGAGACAAATTCAAATCACATTAAATAGAGGCAGTGTACGAAGGGGCGGGAAAGCATTGCAATGACCAAAAAGCATGTACGCGTTCTGACACGTATCGGGAAGAGGAGTAACCGCCGAATTTTTAACCTCTAGACTAGAAGCCAAACACGCCGACTAATTGATGCTAGTGGGGTGTTTAGGGAGTCAATTGTGGGAGCCGAATAGATTTTGGACCAACAAGAGTGGACCAATCCGGTCCAAAACATGACCTATATTCGGCATTAACCCTATTCAATTGAAGGGCCGAATAAAATAGCTGGCATTCCTACCAGTGAAACAAGGGCCAAGTAGAAGTACATGTAAAGGACTAGGATTGGGCCAGGCCCCAAGGCCCAAAGAGAGTACTATAAATACAAGATATTCAGTTCTAGAAAGGTATGTGAGAACTATTACACTTAACTTAGAATACAAGTAATCTTGAGTGCAGAGACTGACTTGCCCGTCGGAGTGCTAATTCTGGCACCCCCGACCGGAGCGTTTATTCCTTTTCAGGTGACTAGCAGAGGATCATGAGCGTCTCTTAGGATCAAAAGAGTATTTCCAAACCATATCGTAACAAGTGTTACCAAACATCAACCGAACCAAAGCAATCAAGATGCACACATACAGTGCTTCAAAAAAGCAATAAAACGCATGATAGAGAACTTCAAATTCAGTAGGCGAAAAGTAACACTTTTCACTCACTCAAAATTTGATTCCACCAAATTAATTTTCAATTGCTCTATAGCAGCAGCACAACACTTTTCTCTTGGGAAAAACAATACCAAAACTATGTATTGTGAATCTAGAGTTTTTTTATCAAAACCTTAGTTGTTTCCAAACTGAATTGGGTTTCCACAAATTAGATATAATATATAAAATATATTATATCTAAACCAAACCAAATTAAATTTTTTTTAACAAACCAATTGAGTCTCAAACTTCAATAAGGAGATATACCCCAACAATAGAGAGAGCAAGGATAAGTCTTGGTGTGAGTGAGAGTGAATACAAAAAAAGTGTGAGATATATACATACAAAACGTGTGAGTGAAATAGCACGAGTGAGGTGTGTCAGGTGTCATGAGAGTGTAGTAAAGTCTTGTGTAAATGATGTCTCATAATGTGATACCCCTGTCCCGTATTATGCTAATTGATTCTCCTTATGCATATGATTAAGTGTTTGATATGATTTTGAGTGCCATTTATATGAATATATGTGGTTTTGAATTTCTATCTGTTCATTGTAGGAATATCTATTTGATTATCTGCTTTGGAAATTAAATTGAAGGCCTTATCGGCCATGAAACCCGAAATTGATTGCGCCATTGTGATTAGCGTAATTTTCAGAGCCTACAGTGAAATTTAATTGGAAATTGATTCGGATCAAAATAATTAGATTCAGAACGAATAATTAAGTGCTCAATTATTTGATATTAAAATAATGTAATCTAGTGGGGCTATAAAAGGGCCACTATGTGTTCAATTCCTCTCTTTAGTCCATTTTGGCTGATTTTAACTCTAAGAATAGAGAGAGGGTCGGCTAGAGAGAGAGGAAGAAGGCGAGTTGGATGTTTAGCTTAAGTTTATGAAGATTGGAAGGCCAACTCTAGATTTGACCATAATTTGGAAAGATTGGAGCCTTTAGGTAAGTGAATTCATGAACTTTAATTTGTAATTTTGTGAGTTCAAGTTTGATTAATGGTCAAGAACATGAATTTAATTGAGTATGTATGCATGCATGTGTGTAATTGCTTTGAATTTGCATGTTTGACCACAAAATGTATGATCCATGTAAGTTTTTAGTTGAAGTGCATGTATTTGATCATCTCTTCACCAATTAAGTTGAGAATAATGGGTATCTCCCACATGCAAGTACAAACCATGGAGGTGTTAGTCTTGAATGTTTGAATTTAATGTATTGGTGATGAGTTTGGGTCAATTTGAGCCATGCATGTGAGTAATTCATGGAATTGGAATTCATAATGTTGTAATTTAGTGTTTATACCATGTTAGTACATGTATATGTGAAGTTTGAGCTAAAATTATGTGTTTGGAACCTTTGAATGTCGAGTAGAAGATCAAGAACATGTTTTGAAAAACCCAGAAAATTTGATGACCGCTCGAGCGGGGAAACCGCCGCTCGAGCGTGAATTTCGTGCTCCCAGTATTTTTGCAGAGTTGGATGTCCGCTAGAGCAGGGAAGTTCACGCTCGAGCGGGGAGCTATGTAGACAGACCTTCAGCTCGAGCGCCAGACTTCACGCTCGAGCGTAAATTCGATGCATCCAGTACTTTTGTAGACCTCATGGGTTCGCTCGAGCGGGGAAGTCCACGCTCGAGCGGGGACCCTATTTTCGGAAATTTTAAAAATGCATTCTGTGTTCCGTTTTCCGTTCCCTTTCACTTCTAAGTACTATTAGGCATACATTGAGCATTGTAAATGAGTTGGAAGAATAAGAATTAAGCCTAAAGAGGAATATATGAATTAAGAAAGGATTGAATCGATTGTGACCCATATGTGTTATGTGATGTGTAGGGTCAAGCTCCAGGACAAATCAACCAGCCGATCACTGTGAGTAATATCTTAACAAAGATATCTAAAATGTGTTGTTGTCCAATTGCTTACTTCTATGTAAGTTTTATAAGTTCGTTGATTCGATGGATATGTTGCTGTCCAATTGCTTACCTCTATGTAAGTTTTATAAGTTCGTTGATTCGATTGGTGAACAATGTTTGCTATACCAAATGAATGGGCCAGAGACCAGTTTGATCTGAATAATAGAGTGAATGGGCTAGAGGCCGTTTTGACAAGAATGAATGAATGGGCCAGAGGCCGTTTTGACATGACTGAATGGGCCGAAGGCCGTTTTGACATGAATGAATGGGCCAGAGGCCGTTTTGACATGAATGAATGGGCCGAAGGCCATTTTGACATGAATGGATGGGCCTGAGGCCGTTTTGACAAGAATGAATGGATGGGCTAGAGGCTGTTTTGACAAGAACGAATGGATGGGCCAGAGGCCGTTTTGACAAGAACGAATGGATGGGCCAGAGGCCGTTCTGACAAGAATGAATGGATGGGCCAGAGACCATTTTGACATGAATGAATGGGTCAGAGGCCGTTTTGACATTAATGAATGGGCTAGAGGCCGTTTCGACATGAATAAATGAATGGGCCAAAGGCCAGTTTGACACGAATGACAGTTTGACATGAATAACAGTTTGACACGAATGATAGTTTGACACGAATAATAGTTTGACATGAAAGTATGAATGGGCCAAAGGCCAGTTTGACCTGAATGATACGAATGAATTGGTCCCGAGGCCGTATGATGTGTTTGGAACTGCAGTTACTTAACTTACATATGTCTATGTATGTGTGTATTAGTTAGAAATACAGACTGGGCCCAAAGCCGTTTGGGGTATATTGTTCCAATGTATATTCTTTATTTGATATTATTCACTGGGCTTTCGCTCACGCTCATTCATGTGTTTGTAGGTGAACCTAGAGAGGTCCAGACCCAGCCCTAGTGAAGTCTGTATGGAACAACCAAAGTTTTGAAGAGTCAGCCCTTGCGTCTCACGCACGAGACACGTCTTCGCCCTTTTGCCATTCTGTGTATTTTGTCATGTTGGCGAGGACTTTGGTATACGTCTATGTATAGTTTTGTTTGGCTGACTTAGATTTGAATGATACTGTCTGTACAGAACCTTATGTTACTATACTTTCGGTTGTGAGTTATTAACATATGTAAATGTGGCATGTTATGATGTGCATATAAGCACGGCTCTATGGACAAAGTTTTAAATTTGCTTCCGTTTGGCCCCTTTACTCTGATGAGTTTTGTCTTATTTGGTTTGAGGCCGTAGGTAATCTCGTGATTACTGGCCGGTTATGGCCTTAACCCATAGGGGCAGGTTCGGGTCGTGACACATAAAGTCTTGATCAAGCAGCACATGTGTGCCAGTGATATAGTGTACTATTATCTGTAAAGTGGATTGTGGATTTGTTGTAGTGTATTCATAGGTGTACACAATTCAAATTTGACAATCTTTCAAATCTTCCAAGGAGGAGCACAGTCATCACAATTCGAATACAAATTTTTGCAAGTAATAAGAAATACTGTGACCCTTAAAAAGTGATGAATTTTTGGGCAGAAAGGTCCTTTGGTTTCAGTTCACAAGTACAACTTTTTTTTTCTCTTTCCTTTTTCCTTCTTTCTTTTTTTCCCCCTCATTTTCACAACTCACATGGTCAACTAGCCACGAGTCATGAGTTGAGACTATTGAGAATTGGGTTTCATCATGAAGGCGATGCGGAGAATTGAGCTTTGTGGGTGTATTTAGACTTACCCATTTCAAATCCCTTTGTATGAAGGTAAATGTAAAATAAACATTTTTCTTTTGTTTGTTATCTAGGCAGATTGACAAAACAAAAATAGGAAACAATTTTTTTATTTTTTTAATTTTAGATCATCTGCAAAAAAAAAATGTAGTCTTCAGCATCTACAATTATTTGTCAAACTCAAATTTGACGAAAAATATAGTTAAAAATGAGCTCCAAGTCCAAGCCTCCAACAATTTCATAAAACCTGTATCAATATCAATTAAAGGGAGAACTAATTTTTTCATCAAATCAAGGCACTCAATTCTTTCATCAAATGCTCAGCCATCATATTTTTTTCAACTATGGTTAAGAGTAAGGATTGAAGATGGTTGAAACACTCATTTTTTTAGATTATACCATTGGTGATTTTCATATTAGATCAGGCTTTTAACTGAATTTATACTCAAAATTTATGAAAAAATAAAGAAAGAGTAAGGATTGGAGATTGTCTTGTAGGAAATGATTTGTAACTTAAAAATGTCACCGTCACATTTTTTTTAAATGCCAATTATCGTCCATAGAGTTGTAATTTGTCTAGGTCAACATATATACATTAAAATGTGTAAAACAATTTCCAAAATTAAGTGTTTTAGGATGTGTAAAAAATAAATAGATTCTAACTTCTTGATAATTTCCCCCTTACTACCATGACAACTCATTAGTTATTAATATTAGCATGACTTTTTTTTAATGAGATGAATCACCTATCCCAAAATCTTTTCCCATCCCACCTCACAAGTAGTTTTTGGGAAAGAATCTCACTCCTTATCTAACATAAGACTTGTATAGAAAAAACATTTATGTTTAATATTTTCAGTTAAAAATTATTCTCCATTTAATTTTTTTTTCCTACTATAGAATGTAGTAATTTTAGAAAAGTAAAATATAAACACTCATTGACTACATAGTAGCTGTTTGCATACCTTCATTGTCAGTCCAACCACCAACGGAATTGTAAGACAAAGTAAGGCTTTGGAGCTCTTTGAAAGGAAGGAAGAGGGAAGCATTTATAAACCAACTTCTGAAATCTTCAAATGATACATCTTTTACATTCTGCAAAAAGAGCTCTGTCACGTGCCCCGTGGTGCGATCACATGTGACTCTCTCCCAATCACAGCACTCACTGTGATGATCTGGTTTCTCAACCCAGGTAGGGAGAAGATGGTCTGCATCAGCACCATTGGATTTGAGAAAGTCCTTGAATTCCAATAGACCCCTCCTCTCCCCTTCCAAGCAACCACCAATGTGTCCATTGACCTGAGCCAAAATTATCACTACCCACATAGCAAACTTCCCCAAAAAAGACCACCCCATTCTGTGGAACTCTGAGCACAATTTCAAGTCATCAAACATAACTCTTGTATATATAATACTAATCTATATTGTTGTATATATTCATGACATGATCTAACAAATTGGGTTTTGTGTGAATGGCAGGTTTCTGGTTGAGTTGATATAAAAATGGATCTTTGTCCTATGTATTTCGATTGTCACTCAGACAATCTCTAGCCGCGTATGCCAGTTTCTCCATATTTGTTTATAACAATTTGGGATTCATAGTCATCATTACAAGAATATAATATCATTATTATGCCTCAAATTTCCCTTGAATTTTTTAACTAGAAGAATTGACTCAATTTGGAAGTCATAGTCATCCTTACAAGAGCAAAACATCATTATTATACCTCAAATTTCTCTTGATTTTTTTTTTTTAAAAACTAAAATTGAATCAATTTTCCATTTAATTCTTGGACTTTTCTCTTTTAGGTCAGAAATGAACTAGTGATCTTAAACAATTTACATTGTTAGACATGGTTGGACTGTGTCAAAGCTGTTATGGTTATGTTTGTTTCAGACCCTGGTTGTGCCCAATTTTGCCTTTATCTCACGGCCACATGTCTTCTCTCTCCTCCCTAATTTTTGCTTCTCTCTCATTATCTAACCAGACGTTCGTCAGATTCTGATTAACCAATGCCTAAAATCCAACGATACAGTAAAAAATGAAAATGACTAAGAAAATTGATTTAAAAGCAATCAACATACATAAGAAAATGAGTCATATTGCTTGGGCTTGGCCAGACGTGATGCCAAGTTTACTGTGTCAAGGCTTGTCTAAACACCAATTCATGATGTTTTAGACGAATCTTGAAGCGTCACCTATCATCCATTTCTTTAAATTGAGAGTGATTTCAAATGGTTGATGGTTATTCAAAATATGAGCTAGAGATCTATGCTTAATGGCTTAATCTCTATGGAGGTTCATCACCAACGTTATAATCTCTCTTTCATATTAAGAATTACTTCCTATTTGGCGCACTTCTCATTTAGTGGACATAATCGTCACCTTGGACTTAATGAATTAAAGAATGGTAATGAGTAACAAAAATTGGTAAAATGAATCAACCCACATAAAGAAAATAAAGTATATTGCTTGGATTCGGCCGGGCGTTATGCCGAGTCTATTGTGTCAAGGCTTGTCTAAACGTCAATTCATGATGATGTTTTAGATGAATTCTCTGCCTCCTTCTTTGACTTCAATCTATGATAAGAGGGAGGGGTGGTTCCATTCATTTATTAATTTTTGTCCAAATTTTGCCCGAATTCATCAAGCAATCAACTTGCTCATTAATGATTTTAGAAACAATTCCACCATTCTCTCGAGGCTTTCCAATGATAGAGAAGTGTGAAAGGGACAAACAAAATTCAGAACACCCTGTCTGCACTGCTTTCACCTCAGGCACGAATAAACAGTACTTGGCAAAGAAATAAGGCACGGTCAGATTTATTTGAGCTCAAATCGATTGCGGGTCAGCCATACCTCAATATATGGCAAACCGTACACTTTTGGTTAGCAGTAGTGACTGCAATAGTGACTGAGGATGAAACAGAATATTTCCCAACAAGGCAAGGCAGACAGAGTGGCTTCTGAAGAGCCTCACGTGAGCATTGCATATGTATTGTTGTTATAATAAATTAGACAGCCCTTTTCATTGTTTTTTCATTTGGATTTGTAATAAATAGTTAATTTGGACACTCAGACATTCAGACCCTACTGTGTGAGGGCGTAATTTTGTAATAATGTGTATGTCTTCCAACTCCACGTCTTTCTCCCTTTTATTTAATCGCTTATGATGGTTAGATTAGGGACATCATGTTTTATTTAGCATTATTCATGTTTGCATCCACTTGTCTTACATTCACCGGGGCTCGATTCATCATTTTAAATTGCTTGTTTGCATACTTCTTTGAATACATGTTAAACTACATACTATCAAATTGATTCATATGCCATTTAGTAGCCAAGCCTATTAAATTGCATATTGTATGTGTTACATTAGCCATATTGCATAGTTAAGATCATGCATTTTTCTAACTAGTTTCTCTTTTGGCTTGGAGTACGAGGTAAATTTTTATGCTTTAGCACATTGCATAAGTGTGATTGTTGTTATGTCTAGCATGCTTACCATAAGGCTAAATGCTTAATTGATAAACTGCTTGAATTCCTGTGGATGAAGGCTATTGGCTTAAATTGGAATAATTTGAATAATGTTCATATGCGATCACTTTTTCAAGTGGTGCATATTCAAAGCGCTTTTGTTTTTTCAAAACAAGCATGAATCAAGTATTCCAATATTTGCAAAATTAGTCTATACTTGTATGCATCACATAGTAAAGTTAGCCTAATAATCGGAACAAGAGCATATAATGTGAATAAGAATTACATTATGATTAGTAAAGGCCGATCTTTGATCGGGCGAGCAGGGGTGCTCAAATGCATTCATGACCTTCCACATTTATAATCAGAAAATCAACAAGGCCTCAGTCCAAATCATCAATGCACATCAGCCATCAATTCAATTGAGATACCAGAATCAGATTCATCCCCTAAACCAGATCTAACACCCATTGCATTAATTCAAACACCAGAATTAGGTCAGCCATCAATTGATATATTCACTACAATAAGCTAGAACATCAATGCTGCTGCAGAACTAGACCTTACATACACAACCACCAAGCCTGAGACCAGATCATTCATAGAAGCTGCATATTATAAACCAGATCTCATTTTCACAATGTCACATAGAGCTTCAAATTCAGCACACCAGTACCAAACCAGTGAGCAACACCAGCACCAATCCACACCAGCACAGAAGCACCTCTGCATAGTAGACTAATAAAAATAGATCAACCACCTTCTTAATTGATAAATGATTAATTAATAAATTGTTTGAATTCCTGTGGATGAAGACTCTTTGCTTAAATTGGGATAATTTGAATAATGTTTATGTGCGATCACTTTTTCAAGTGGTACATATTCAAAGCGCTTTTGTTTTTCAAAACAAACATGAATCAAGTATTCCAATATTTGCAAAATTAGTCTATACTTGTATGCATCACATAGTAAAGTTAGCCTAATAATCGGAACAAGAGCATATAATGTGAATAAGAATTGCATCATGATTAGTAAAGGCCGATCTAGCAGGGGTGCTCAAATGCATTCACGACCTTCCTTTCTCAGACCTAAGTTCTCGAACCGAGACAATCTTGGTGATGATGGGTAAGTGGCCTTCGGTACGAGTCATGGGTTTCCTAAATTTCCCAAAACAAAATATTCAGGTGGCGACTCTGTATCTGGCAAAGTAGTCCAATTTTGGCATTTTTGATTATAAAATCGATTTTCCAAAAGATTTGCTGAATTTGGATTCTTTGGTATTTATCAATTTCACATTGCACTTGTGAGATTAGATTTAGAACCGCGGGAGTCCGAACTGTAGGGCTTCTTTTCAAACTTCTGAAAGGGGGCACGAAAAAAAGGTGAGCTACATATATCTCTTTTCATAATCTCAAAATGGGAGTGATAATACATATCGTTATCAATAGATACATTGATTTTATCTTTTCAAAATCCAATATCTTTCCCTTTTATTCATAGTCAAACACTAAGGATTTCCAATAAAACATCTTTTACTTTCAAAAATCCATTTTAAAGAGAAATTTCCAATATCTCAATACAATTCAACAATATACACATTTCCCCAACCTTTCTTAAGAACCCATTTGAAAACCCCTATTTTTCATTTCAAAAACCAAACCCTAAATCAAAACCCCAACTTCCAAATCATAATACTCTGCAAGGAACACATAACGAAGCTAAGAATCATACAAGGAGGTTGAAAAAGTCCCTATCTCAAGAGTAGAATAAGAAGAGAGCTAGACCCAACTTTAGACAGAGTCAAAAATGAAAACTTCACCGATTAAAACGTTCACCTTTACAAGCTATACACTTTACTCCAAAGCACTAGGGCGGCGAGACCAATGGATTTGGGTGTATTTGAGGTGTTTAGACAAGAATTAGAGAGAGAGAGAGAGAGAGAGAGAGAGAGAGAGAGAAGAAATTAGGTTTTGGATTATTTTAGAGAGAGAGAGAGAGAGAGAGAGAGATTAAAAAGTGACTGAAAATATCTTTTTCCTGTACTGATATACGCACAGACCCCTCGAGCGTTAGACACAAGAAATTGACACCACTCGAACTACCAATGTAATAACCCTCACACTGTCCTAACCATGCTCATATGCATTCATATGATCCTGTCTTGTTAAGCTTGCATTTCAAGTCTTGTCCTTGTTCGCTTAAGTGTTACAGCATGCTTTGTACCTTACTCGGTGTGGGTTTAGCCGAGGTCAACCTGAGCCTAGGTCAGTTTTGAACCTCTTGCATCTAAGACCATCTTGGAATTTACTTTGGTTGACTCCACCTTCGCTCTGACATGTTGGCCGAGATGTCACTATCTAGGCTGAGGTGTTCATCGCCGAGGCCGAGATGTGTATTATCTAGGCCGAGATGTTACCCTTGAACCCAAGTGACCTTACTCCTGGATTGGTACGACCTAGACCGAGGTGTGGAACAGCTAGGCCAAGTGTTGTCCTTTCTAGCCGAGGTCTTTGCCCCTTGCTTGCCAAAGTCTTGTTGTTAGCCGATGTCGTTACTTGTCGGAGTGCTCTTGCCGCCTAGCTTGTTGAGTACACTTTGTCATAGTCTTGTCTTTTCACTCAGTCACTTTTTGAAGAGAACCAACCAGCCGCTGCCACGTGCCCCTGCAGAGGGTTAAGTCAGCCGGCAGAGCTAGAAACATGTCATTTTTGTATCACATCTTTGTCTTTTAGAGAGAGTGACTCTAGGAAGAAGAAGGAGTTCTTGAGGGAGGGAGTAGACTTCTAAGCTTGATCTTTGGAGTTTGAACCGGTAGATTCAAGTTTTAAGGTTAGAATCTTAAAGTACTCTTGTTGTTCTTATTGATCATCTAGCTGCATTGCACGATCGAACCTGTTCTGCACGTCATGCATTGATTTAAAGATTGGTTTTAGAAAGAGAAAATAGTGTTCATGTGTTCTTGAAGAAAAAGTCTTGTTTGATCCGGAAGTTTGCATTAAGATTCATGTTTTTGTGTTTGTTCTCACAAGATCCTTGAATATGGGTACCCAGGTCCATGTTTTTTAATTCATAGCGTGAAATCTCAGATTTTGTAATAGCAAATTATGATCTTTGCATTCATCTTCGTCATGTTCTTGTTCTTCATGTTCGTCGTGTTCTTCAAGAGAGGGAAACCCAGATTTTCCAGACATCACTTCCTTGAATGTGGCCATCGGGACCACACCTCGGCAAGGAGGTGTGGGACCTCGGCCTAGACCTGATAGTTGCCCAGCATATTTTCCCGAGATAAGAAACTGTGTTTTGTTTGATTTGACTTAGTTTTGAGGAATGTCGAGATCATCTGCATGCATGTGAAACTTGTTTGAAAGTGCATTCAACAGACTTTGCCATGTGTTTGTAGGACTTGGGGTTGCCTTGACCCCGACGTTTGAAGAGCTATGTGAGTGGTATTTTTAATAAAGCTATGTTATAATGCTTTGATAAAAGCCTTGTTTTGTTTTGTTTCGAAAAGTATTTGTAAGCATGAATGGTTATTCCTTGTTGGAAAATATGTATTATCTTGTTTTGATGACATTTTAGGAAAGTCGTTACGTGCTGGAGGACTCTAAGCATTTACAGCACAATCTTGAAAGCCCTTACGTGCTAGAGGACTCTAAGCATTTGCAGCACAAAGTTTGGATGTCCTTACGTGCTGGAGGACTCTAAGCATTTGTAGCACAAAGTTTGGAAGTCCATACGTGCTTGGGGACTCTAAGCATTTGTAGCACAAGTCCTTAGTGCCAGGGGACTATAATGCAACTGCACCATTGAATTGGGATATCTCCTTTGTCTTGCCTTGCCTTGCCTTGTTTGCCACTGACGATTTACCGCGTGGGTTTGTTTGTCCGAGATGTCATCACTTGTACTATAATGATGCAAATAAGCATCCCTTGAAGCTTGAAAGATTTGTTAGATGGACTTGGTTCATCCCTTGACTTACACTAATTATGTTATGTATCGTTTGATAAAGATCTCGAATACCAGTCATGCAAACCCCTTTATTATTTATACCATTCACTGAGTATCCAAGCTCACCCCTCTTTATATATATATATATATATATGTAGGTGACGAGCAGGACGGTAGTGATGCCCAGATGTACTTGCCACTTGTTTTGGATTTTGCGTTTTTGCAGCATCTTGAAGATTATGCTTTTTAGTTGTATTTCATTGTATTTTGTATTTGATGGCTGAGAAGCCTTTTGGTCAAGATGTATTTTTGTTCTTCCTTTTGTTTGCATTCAAGATTGTAAAGCTATGTAATGATGCATGCCATTCCATTTGACTTATGCACAGCTCTTATGGACTACTTAGTTTTAAATTTATTGTTTCCGCACTTGTAAGCCCCATATGTATACTCTGTTGTGTGTGAAACCTTGCAAGTTGGCCTTGGGTATTTGTGAATTACTGGCCATCATGGCACCATTCTACTAGGGGCGGAATGGGGTCGTGACAGATTGGTATCAGAGCACAAGTTTCTTATAGTACGATATTCACACACTTGAGTCCTAAAGAGCATAGGATTTTCCTTATAAAAATGTTAGGATCGCATCATATTGCTTGCTATTTGACAAGGTGTGCATCATCTCGGCATGACCATTGTTATTTGCATACATGATTCTTGGTCCAGTTTGTTTTAAAGTTGCATTTTGCATACTCATAGCATCATGAGGAGAGGTAGACCACCAGTTAGCCGAGATCAATCAGAGGATAGACTGGACAGACTAGAAAGACCAGTTGAAGGTTTAACCCGTGAGTTGAGACAAATGAGGCAACAGAATGCTAGTGCTACATCTACCCAGGCCGAACAGACGAATGGCCAACATGTAGTTCCGCTTCCACCTCCTCCAGTGCCTCAAGTGCCCCGCAGCCAACCTTGTATGGGGACAACACGATCTCCTTGAATAGAGAGTTTAAGAAGATGAAACCGCCGAGATTCTCAGGGGGTATAGAGCCAATGAAGGCCGAGGCGTGGGTTTTGGAAATGGAGAAGCTGTTCGAGATCTTTCCCAACACCGACGCTCAGAAGGTGACATTGGCAGCATTCACATTAGACGATGACGCTCGAAGGTGGTGGATGATGATCCGGGAAGCTAATCCTGGTTTAACTTGGGCCAGATTTTTGGAACTGTTTTACAACAAGCATTTTCCCCTTAGCGTTCGAGATCGCAAGACAACAGAGTTTCAAGCTTTGACGCAAGGCAACAGGACAGTGGCAGAATACGACCGTGCTTTCACCGAATTGGCGAGATATGCACCTCATATGGTCAGTGATGAATATAGGAAAGCCAGGAAGTTTGAAAGTGGACTGCGTGGACTGATACAGGATCGAGTCAACATGCTCAATATGCCGACTTATGCCGAGGTATTAGACAAGGCCATTTTAGCAGAAGCTAACTTAAACCGATATCAAGATTCAGGAGAAAGTCAGAGGAAGAGGCAGAACTATGAAAGTCGTCGAATGTCGTTTAATGCCAAGAAGAAGGCAAACGTGGGCAGTTCCAACAACTCAAATCGGGATGGTAATGCTAAGCTGACGTGTGCGAGTTGTGGGAAACCGCATCTCGGGGTTTGTCGTTGGGCGACAGGGGCCTGCTTTGAATGTGGCGAGATAGGTCACCGTGTGAAAGACTGTCCGAAGGCAAGGGCTGATGACGGTAAGAAAAATGGGAGCACCTCGGGCTCTGCACACGGAAGCAACGTCGGAAGGACACAGATGAGACAGGGCAGAGTTTTTGCTCTAGTGCCAGGAGACACCCAGAATGCTGAAACGGTAGTGTCAGGTACACTCTCCATTTGCTCTCAAGTTGCATACATCTTGATTGATTCGGGCTCTACACATTCATTTGTATCTGTTAAATTTGCCGAGAAGTTGAACAGACCGCTAGAACCCCTTGGTTATGTGCTATCTGTATCTACTCTATATGGGGGAACTATAATTTTTGCATCCATATATAGGGCGTGTGTTCTGGTGATTGAGGGTGTAGAATTATTAGTTGATTTGATGCCATTAAGCATGACTCACTTCAATGTCATATTGGGAATGGATTGGTTAGTAGCGAATCATGCATCCATTAATTGTGTTACTAAGAGCGTCACATTGAAGACCCCAAACCAAGCCGAGGTCTTTTTCCAGGGTAAGGGAGTAGTACCCCTACCTTACTTAATCTCATCCATGAAAGCCTATAAGTTGATCCAAAAAGGGTGTCAAGGTTATTTGTGCAGTATACTAAGTGATTTGAATGGAAGTGTTGAGTTAGCCGACATACCAGTTGTTAAGGAATTCCCCGACGTCTTTCCAAATGAGTTGCCTGGCCACTTAGTCGATAGAGAAATAAAGTTTACTGTGGACATCATGTCAGGAACGCAACCTATCTCCAAAACACCCTATAGGATGGCCCCAGCTGAACTTAGGGAACAAAAACTGCAATTACAAGAATTGTTGGATAAGGGATTCATTAGGCCGAGCACTTCACCATGGGGAGCACCCGTTCTATTTGTGAAGAAAAAGGATGGCACACTTCGCCTTTGCATTGATTACAGAGAACTTAATAAGGTAACTATTAAGAACAAGTACCCGTTGCCTAGGATTGATGATTTGCTCGATCAACTACAAGGAGCACGAGTCTTTTCCAAGATTGACCTTAGGTCGGGCTACCACCAGCTGAAAGTTAAAGCCGAGGACATTGAGAAGACTGCCTTTCGGACAAGGTATGGCCATTATGAATTTTTGGTAATGCCTTTCGGAGTGACCAATGCCCCTGCAGCATTCATGGACTTGATGAACAGAGTCTTTAAGCCATATTTAGATGAGTTCGTAGTTATTTTTGTTGACGACATATTGGTCTATTCCAAGAGTACAATTGAGCACGAGAATCATCTGAGACTGCTCACAGACAAATGCAAGGGGGCAAAGTCATAGCATATGCATCTCGTCAGTTGAAACCTCATGAAAAGAATTATCCTACCTATGATCTAGAATTAGCAGCCATGGTATTTGCTTTGAAAATTTGGCGTCATTACTTGTATGGAGCTTCTTGTCAAGTTTTCACAGATCACAAGAGTCTGAAATACTTGTTCACTCAGAAAGAATTGAATATGAGGCAGAGGAGATGGCTGGAGTTATTGAAAGACTACGACTTGCAGATTCAGTATCACCCAAGTAAAGCCAACTCAGTGGCCGACGCGCTGAGTATGAAGCTAGTTGGGAATTTGGCTTGTTTAGCAATGATTTTAGTGGAGCTGACTATTATTGAGGAGGTAAAGACCAGACAGATGGAGGATGAATTCTTTAAGAAGGTAATTGATGAGATTGCCACTAAGCCGAGGCCAGGGTACACCATCGAAAATCAAGTACTTAAGTTTGAAGGAAGATTGTGCGTGGCCGACGTCCCAGAGCTGAAAGGAAAGATTTTTCAAGACTCCCATGGATCCAGACTTGCAGTTCATCCAGGGAACACCAAGATGTATCAAGATGTAAAATAGACTTTTTGGTGGCCGAATATGAAAAGAGAGATAGCCGAGTTCATGTCCCAGTGTTTGTATTGTCAACAAGTGAAAACAGAACATCAGAGGCCAGCAGGACTTCTCCAACCTTTGCCGATTCCTAAGTGGAAATGGGAACACATCTCCATGGACTTTGTGATTGGTTTGCCGAAGACACAGAAAGGAATGGATTCGATCTGGGTTATAATCGACAGATTAGCTAAGTCAGCACACTTCTTTCCTGTTAAGAATTCGTTTAATGCTGATCGACTTGCTGCGTTGTATATTAATGAGATTGTTAGACTTCATGGTGCGCCGATGTGCATTGTGTCAGACCGAGATCCAAAGTTTGTTTCTAGATTTTGGCAGAGTTTACAAAGGGCTTTGGGGACCGAATTGAGGTGTAGTACGGCTTTTCATCCCCAGACCGATGGCCAAACAGAGAAGAAAGG
Organism: Camellia sinensis; assembly: GCF_004153795.1. Lineage (NCBI taxonomy): Eukaryota > Viridiplantae > Streptophyta > Magnoliopsida > Ericales > Theaceae > Camellia > Camellia sinensis. The sequence continues at coordinate 117,169 of NW_021028769.1, read as the reverse complement.
AGTTAGAGTTTGATGTTAGGGATCATGTATTCCTGAAGATCTCGCCTATGAAAGGAGTTTCAAGATTTGGGAAGAAGGGTAAATTGGCACCCCGTTACATTGGGCTGTTTGAAATTCTTGAGAAAGTTAACCCGGTTGCCTACAGACTTGCTTTACCACCGAGATTAAGTCAAGTTCATAATGTGTTTCATATCTCGATGTTGAGGAAGTATATTCGGGATCCACTGCACGTGATTGATCATTTTGGGATTGTGGTTGATGAAGATTTACGCTATGAAGAAAAGCCGATGTGTATTATCGATAGACAAGTGAGGCAATTGAGAAATAAGGCAATACCGATGGTGAAAATTGAATGGAAGGAGCATTACGATAGGGATGCTACGTGGGAAATGGAAGAAGAAATGAAAGTCCGATATCCAGAGTTATTCTTGAATCGAGGCAACTCAAGTTTGGGGACCAAACTTCTTTAAGGGGGGTAGGATGTAATAGCCCTCACACTGTCCTAACCATACTCATATTCATTCATATGATCCTGTCTTGTTAAGCTTGCATTTCAAGTCTTGTCCTTGTTCGCTTAAGTGTTACAGCATGCTTTGTACCTTACTCGGTGTGGGTTTAGCCGAGGTCACCCTGAGCCTAGGTCAGTTTTGAACCTCTTGCATCTAAGACCATCTTGGAATTTACTTTGGTTGACTCCACCTTCGCTCTGACATGTTGGCCGAGATGTCACTATCTGGCCGAGGTGTTCATCGCCGAGGCCGAGATGTGCATTATCTAGGCCGAGATGTTAGCCTTGAACCTAGTGACCTTACTCCTGTATTGGTATGACTGAGACCGAGCTATGGCACATCTAGGCCAAGGTGTGGCACAGCTACGCCAAGTGTTGTCCTTTCTAGCCGATGTCCTTGCCCCTTGCTTGCCGAAGTCTTGTTGTTAGCCGATGTCGTTACTTGTCGGAGTGCTCTTGCCGCCTAGCTTGTTGAGTACACTTTGTTATAGTCTTGACTTTTCACTTAGTCACTTTTTGAGGAGAACCAACCAGCCGCTGCCACGTGCCCCTGCAGAGGGTTAAGTCAGCCGGCAGAGCTAGAAACATGTCATTTTTGTATCACATCTTTGTCTTTTAGAGAGAGTGACTCTAGGAAGAAGAAGGAGTTCTTGAGGGAGGGAGTAGACTTCTAAGCTTGATCTTTGGAGTTTGAACCGGTAGATTCAAGTTTTAAGGTTAGAATCTTAAAGTACTCTTGTTGTTCTTATTGATCATCTAGCTGCATTGCACGATCGAACCTGTTCTGCACGTCATGCATTGATTTAAAGATTGGTTTTAGAAAGAGAAAATAGTGTTCATGTGTTCTTGAAGAAAAAGTCCTGTTTGATCCGAAAGTTTGCATTAAGATTCATGTTTTTGTGTTTGTTCTCACAAGATCCTTGAATATGGGTACCCAGGTCCATGTTTTTGAATTCGTACCGTGAAATCTCAGATTTTGTAATAGCAAATTATGATCTTTGCATTCACCTTCCTCATGTTCATGTTCTTCATGTTCGTCGTGTTCTTCAAGAGAGGGAAACCCAGATTTTCCAGACTTCATTTCCTTGAATGTGGCCATCGGGACCACACCTCGGCAAGGAGGTGTGGGACCTCGGCCTAGACCTGGTAGTTGCCCAGCATATTTTCCCGAGATAAGAAACTGTGTTTTGTTTGATTTGACTTAGTTTTGAGGAATGCCGAGATCATCTGCATGCATGTGAAACTTGTTTGAAAGTGCATTCAACAGACTTTGCCATGTGTTTGTAGGACTTGGGGTTGCCTTGACCCCGACGTTTGAAGAGCTATGTGAGTGGTATTTTTAATAAAGCTATGTTATAATGCTTTGATAAAAGCCTTGTTTTGTTTTGTTTTGAAAAGTATTTGTAAGCATGAATGGTTATTCCTAGTTGGAAAATATGTATTATCTTATTTTGATGACATTCTTGGAAAGTCCTTACGTGCTGGAGGACTCTAAACATTTGTAGCATAATCTTGAAAGTCCTTACGTGCTGGAGGACTCTAAGCATTTGCAGCACAAAGTTTGGAAGTACTTACGTGGTAGGGGACTCTAAGCATTTGTAGCACAAGTCCTTAGTGCCAGGGGACTATAATGCAACTGCACCATTGAATTGAGATATCTCCTTTGTCTTGCCTTGTCTTGCCTTGTTTGCCACTGACAGTTTACCGCGTGGGTTTGTTTGTCCGAGGTGTCATCACTTGTACTATAATGATGCTAATAAGCATCCCTTGAAGCTTGAAAGATTTGCTAGATGGACTTGGTTCATCCCTTGACTTACACTGATTATGTTATGTATCGTTTGATAAAGATCTTGAATACCAGTCATGTAAACCCCTTTATTATTTATACCATTCACTGAGTATCCAAGCTCACTGAGTATCCAAGCTCACCCATCTCTCTATATATATATGTAGGTGACGAACAGGATGGCGGTGACGCCTAGATGTACTTGCCACTTGTTTTGGATTTTGCTCTTTTGCAGCATCTTGAAGATTATGCTTCTTAGTTATAATTCATTGTATTTTGTATTTGATGGCTGAGAAGCCTTGTGGTCAAGATGTATTTTTTGTATTTCCTTTTGTTTGCATTCAAGATTGTAAAGCTATGTAATGATGCATGCCATTCCATTTGACTTATGCATAGCTCTTATGGACTACTTAGTTTTAAATTTATTGCTTCCGCACTTGTAAGCCCCATATGTATACTCTGTTGTGTGTGAAACCTTGCAAGTTGGCCTTGGGTAATTATGAATTACTGGCCATCATGGCACCATTCTACTAGGGGCGGAATGGGGTCGTGACAACCAAAACACGGCTTGAGCGCACAATGACCCCCTCTTAGAAGTTTTTCATACCTACAAGAGACCGCTCCAGCGAAGATCACCTCACTTCCAATAGTTTTGCAGACCTGCAAAAATACTGGGAAGAACAAAGACCGCTTGAACGAAGGAAAAACCGCTTGAGCGAACTTGAAGAAAAACAACACATGAACTCATTTGCAAAAACGAACTCCCAATATGTTCACAACACAACCGAATGACTCCAAACAATCAAACCACACTACAACAAGGCAACAAGGAGTATAAACAATAACCATGATCACTGAATTCCAGTCCAAGAACACAAAAGGGTCGGGTTTAGATCCGAGCCGCTACAAAAAGAGTGAATTGAGGATTAAGTTACACAGTGCTGAAAAAATTATTTATATTCGGCAACATAGTGCTAACAAAATTATTTATGTTCGGTAACACAATATTGAACCAACCTTTGGGAAAATGACCGGGTGGTCGACTAGTAATGCGATTTTGACTCAGCTTTACAATAATGATGCAATGATACAATGGTTTTGATAAAATGGACACCTTCGTTCACTGATTTTGAATAAATAAAATAAAGGGACCATCATCATTGTCTTTCTTCGACAAGAGAGGGATCGTTGTCGTCATTCTTCAACAGGAGAGGGAATGAGAGGGATTGTCTTCAACCATGATAAAAAGGCTGTGCAAAATTAGGCTGGTGTGTACTTGGGTGTGATAATATTATGAATAGGGATAAATTTGGAATTAAGTGGGGTATTAAAAGAAATCTTATTAAAATTTAGGGTTTAAGGTGGGGGTTTAAAAAAATGGAAGGTCCAAAGAATTAAGGTAGGTGTCAATAGCAGCTGGGGTGAGCAGCAGATATACCATTCCGTCCAAATCGACCGAACCGAACTGATTCGCCGCATTTTGGATGGATGCCTGATGATAAGCAGACAGTTGCAGATTGATTTTTTCCAATCCGCCTAGTCTTGTACGGGTGGTGGATTTGAGGTTCCTTTTGCTGTAACCAAACCGCCGAACCGTGAGCACCCCTAGTAATTTCCAAGACTTTGTGTTTTCAATTTGTTTAGATATTCTGTTTCTGATTTTAATTAAAAAAGAGTTTAAATATTCTGCTGAAAAAGAGTTTTCAACTTGAATATATTTTTTAAATTGAAAAAAATAAATGTATTATTTATTTATATTTTTTGGTTTTTAAATCTAACTCTAAAATTAATAAATAAATAAAATGAAATATGCTGATTGGTTTTTGTTTTCAAAAACAGATATAGATGTAACAATATAAAGACATACAATCTCTACTACTACTCTGTTCATGATTTTGGTGGTTTGAATTGTTTTAATATTTTAAGAATCACAGATTGTAATGCTTTATGTAATACTTTATGTGGATGAGGCAAGCTGTGATTATAATATGTGGATGAGGCATGCAGTGATTTTAATATTCTAAAGTTTCAAACTTTCTTTTTTTTTGGATGAGGCATGCAGTGATTATTAGACTTTTTTAAGTCATTGACTGTAATTTTATTTTTTTTGAGGAAGTGCACAAGTTGAATTATGTTAAAAATTTATAAAATTGTAAACTGCCAAACCGATTTGCATCCATCCGCCAATCCGCCACCGCTCAATCCACATTTGCCGGATTGGCGGACGTATGCAGATTGATTTTCTCCAATTCGCCAATTTGACGGACGGATGACGGATTGGAAGTTCCGTGGCCGCAACTGACCCGCGCCCACTTGTAGTTTGACTTTTCGTGCTCCTTTCAGATACGACTAGCCCTACAGTTCGGACTCTCATGGTTCTGCCAGGTCCAAAAAGGGTTGGCCGTGGCTTAATTTTACGCAAAATCCTGTTTTGTGCTTTGAAGTGAAAACAGTGCAGACAGAGTGATTCTGAACTCCGTTTGTCCCTCTCACACTCCTCTGTCATGGGAAAGCCTCAAGAGAAGGTTGGAATCGTTTCCAAAACCATCAATGAGGAATTTGTTTGCTTGATGATTTCGGTTGCAATTTGGCCAAAATTCAATGAATGTAATGAATAACAACCATCTCTCTCATTTATCATGGGATGAGCTCAAGAGGGTCAAAAGGGGGGGGGGGGGGGGGAGTAAAGACGCTTCAATGGTCATCAAAATACCATGAATTGACGCGTGACAACTCTTGACACAATAGACTCGGCATAATGTCCGGCCGAGCCCAAGCAAAGCCTAAGCAGTATAACTCATTTTCTTTATGTGGGTTGGTTCATTTTAAGCCAAATTTATTACTCTTTTCCATTCCTTAACCCATTTGTCCAAGATGATGGTTACGTCCACTAACTGAGAAACATGTCAAATGGGAAGTGATTCTCAACATGAAAAAGAGACTATGCAGTTGTGAATGAACCTCCGTAGAGATTAAGCCATTAAGCATAAAATCTAATTCATGTTTTGAATAACCATCAATCGATTGAAACAACTCCCAAATGAGAGAAATGAATGGTAAGTTGCTTGTTAAAATGAGGCTCTTAACATGGAAATTAGACCAAGAAAGGCCAAGAACGATATGCAACAAGCTATGTATATGAACATATGAGACAACAAGCAAACTAATCAAACCATGAATTAATTAAACAACCTAAGATAACCCTAAAACTGCCTCTAAGAGGTGAAAAATAGTGGCTCAAAGTGCATGGATAAAGCCTAAAATGCTAAACAACAAAGAAAGAAAACAAGCTACTAAGCAAGAACAAGGAGGGATGGCTATACCCTCCACTTTTAAAACCTCAAAGCATGATTTTTAGCCTCTTTTAAACTTTGAAAATCAATTTGGAAAGCAAAGAAAAAGGGTGTAAAACAAGGGTTTGAGCTATAAGTGAAGGTGTAAGAAAGAATGGTAACTCTCTCTACCCTTTGGTAGTTCTCCAAACCCAAGCTTATATACTTGAAAGAGGATCAAAACAATACAAAAATATAAGAACTTGATAGTAAGGAAAAGCAAAGAGAGCAAAAGAAGAGATAATAAGCTTATACCTCTCAAGAAGGGTAAGCTCTTTATTGTGAATCAAACTAAGTCCAAACACACTCTCAAGCTTGAATTGTGATGCTCAAGGCTCAAACAAGGTTCTAAGGCTAAGGTGTGAAGGTGTATATGGTGTATGGACATTGGTTCAAGGTGGTAAGTTTGCTCAAAGGTTGATTGCACAAGAAGAAGGAGCTCTCAAGAAGGTGTATAAGCATTTTAGAAATTCTTCAACCCTCAAAATAGAGATACAACTTTGTTTTTATAGAATTTGAGCCAAAAAGATCATAAATATCTTAAAAAATAGACAGCTATCAGGCTTTCGCCCAGAACAGTGTTTCTCGCTACTAATGCATGACCGGCCATCAATAGCCACGGCCGACTCTCAATGAGGCATGGCCGGGCCTTAATGTGATCCACTGTTTCTCTGCTCCAGACTTAGCATAGGGTGGCACAATGTGTTAAAATAAATTTCTAAGGTACAAATAGTGTGAATATGGAAGGTTTGGAATTGTTTCAGAGTTTGAACATAGCCCCCTCGTTGAAACCTCGAACAACACACAACTCCACTTTCATCATCGAGTGTACCGGGCAAAGAGCTCGAGCCTTGCGGGCGGTCAAAAATGGGGTGTCTACACCATCCCTACTAGCAGCCCTCCTATAGTTCGCCCCTGCTTTGACAAAAAGCTTGGAGTCATAAAAGTTGGAACCGCGAAGTGAATGGTTAAAGCCCAAGACGAAACCCCATTTTTTGACGAGGGTCGCAAAGGCCTTTGGGCAAGAAAATAAGACCCAATAAATGCAAAGATTGAACTTGGAAGGGAAAAAAATAAAAAAACAAAATGGAGCAAAATAAAACTTTGAATTCATGCAATTGAAAACAATGCCATCAAAACTTTGAATGCAATCAAGCCATGAAGAAAATGCTACAATCTTAAACCAAGAAACGTGACAATGAACGAAAAGCGTAAAAATCAGAAAGCAAAACAAATGAGCCCGTCATGTTTTTTCCTTCAACCACGGAAAAAAAGGTGAAATAACAGACCCACGTTCCTCACCCCGTGAAAGGGAAAGAAAAAGCAACACCAACTACCAATTCACGTAGAAAGGAATGTTTAGAAAAAAAAAATGCAAGATTTTGTTAACTAAATTGTCTCGGGTAGGAGGGTAAAGGGGCCGACATTAAATCATCGAGCGCGACCCCGAGGTCTTTTAACCCGAGAAATTTTAACCGCGGTTTCCTCACCAATGAATAGGAGGAAGGGTGGGTGTGAACAAACCCAAGCCCCGCACCTTGTTTTCGTTTTTTTTAACCAAAGGGTGCATACTCATGCAAATTGGGCAGGCGAGAAAGAAGGGAAAGGGTGGTTTGTTTGAACCCCAGCCTCCCGGGCCGCCAACCCAGATGTTTGAACCCGAATTTTGGATTAATCCCTAACGCGTCCTCCACGCTAGCAGGGAGGAGGGAATGGATGGGGTTTAAAAAATAGGTGCCCCCACCTATTTTGTTTTTAACCGAAGGTGAACAATCTCTAACGCATTGCACGCGAAAGAAAGATAGGAAAAGTGGTGGTGGCCCGCACCCAAGCGCGAACCCGATGTTGGTTGAACCGAAGGTTTTTTAACAATTTCTAACGAGTTTCCCCGTACACGAAAGCCAGGGAAAATGTTTGGTGTTTGGGAACACCGGGGGGCACCGCCCCCAATGTTTTTTTAACCCCGATTTTGAACCAATCCCTCGACTCGCCAGTTCTGGGAAACGCGAGAGGAGAAAAGGTTGGTGTTTGAAACACCGTGGGCACCGCCCCCCCAATGTTTTTAAACCAATTTGAACAATCCTCAACGGTTCGAACAATACGAGAGGAATGGAAATGTGGATTCATCAATGAAAAGAGAAAACAAAATTTTTTTTCAGAACTTGGTTAAAAGCGAAAATTACCATGTAGTCCATGGAGAAAATAACTCAAAACAGGGACACAACCACATAAGCAATGAATCAAAAAAAAAATAAAACACGGAATTCTACACAAAGACATGGTAAAATCAAAAACATCAAAGTGAATTTCATAGTAAAGTGAACCGCCACTTTGCCCACGTGCTTTTAAAACATTAAGGTCCTTTTTAAAATTTGAACCACAAACACACCCGAGCGCCCCCATTGTTGTAAAATGGATGTTGGATTTTTTATTTGACGACGAAATGAATTTTTTATCTGGAACTCCTCTTAAAATGAACCGTACATACCAATATTCGTGTGTTTAATGAAATAACAATTAATAGAATACAGATTTTTTAGGCTTAACTTATCTTTATAAAACTAACGGACAGTTTTAAATAAAACAAATTTAAAAAATTTTGGGAAAACAAACCAAATTCGAATTTTAATGAGGTTTAAACTACGAATCAAACAAATAAGTTTTTAACAAAACGAAATTAATGAAAATCAAATAAAATCAATTTATGGCCCATTTCACACAAAATTAATACAAAACAGAAATGAACAAAAATTCCTTCTCTTTTCCATTTTTCCACTCCCTTTATAATATATTATTAACTATATTTTCCTCACTCACCTTTTTTTTTTTTTTTATTTTTTGATCTCCCTTTTGATTTGATTTTTTTTTTTTCACTATTTTTTTTGTTTTGCTTTTTTTGTTTATTATTTTTTTTTTGGTTTTTTTTTTTGTTTTATTTTTTTTTGCTTAATACCCATTAATAAAAGATTCAATCAACATAATAATAAAAAAAACCAAAAACTGAGTTTCAAACTTAAGAGTCCGGATCCGGGCCCTCAATTGAGCACGGCTAGGCCCTTCAAATACAGCGGCCAGGCCTTTCGATAGTGGTTTTTAGGAGCAGAATTGGGGAAAGCTGTGAGCCCATGTTGGTTTTTTTAAAACAAACCTTCAAACCTCCAATTTTCTCACCACCCTCTTCATTTCAGAAAACTCCCGTCTCCTCTCTCTTTCAAACCTGTCCCTCTGTCCTTTAGCTTTTCGCCTTTTCTTGAGTTTAACCCAACAAAACCTTTTGGAAAATTTTTTTCTTTTGAAAACCTATTCCCTCCTCTTAACAGCAATCTTTTATTCCTTTTAATTCTCTCTTTTATTTTTTATGCGCTTCCCACAGGTATGGCCTTTTTATGGGATAAACCCACAAAATAGTGGCCCTTGTCCGCGAGGGTACCTCAAGCCCAGCTTAATCTTTTTTTTCGCCCAACGGTAGTCAATTATTCCCCTTTAGAAGGGGTTTTTGTGTGTGACTTTTGGATTGTGTAGTGCATCCCTGCAAGTTGACCAATAACTTTTGGCGGTTTGCCCGCCTACCTTGGATGTGACAGAGAATGAGCTAACGCATGTCCCGCCAGCTGGGTAAATATTGTTGATTAGCCCTCATAACAGCTGCATGTTTTATTTCCCCTTTTTCGGTTCAGACCCCAGTTCGAAGCATGAGCGAGGACACGTTCTAGGATGAGGAGGTGGAATACCCGGCTTCATTTCGCATTAGTGGTTCACACTTGCCCTTCGGTAACCTCACTCACTACTTGGAGGACGATAGAGCTCTGGCCCCTACCATTAGTTTTTTGTTACACCCTATTTGTGGAGTGTTTGGGTTGGCTCGAAGAGGAGGGTAGAGGTTGGGCCATCTTTGGCAGCGAAAATCCTCCACAAAAGTGAGTTAGAAGACATAAAACCACGCTAACTTAGTTGTGCCCCTAGTTTTACTAGCTTTGATATTTTCTTTTCAAGTTTTTTTAAGATATAAAAGCAATCTTGATCTATAATCAAAGAAGGGAGAATGTACTTATGTTAAAATCATAATTAAAGTTTACGAGTACTAAATACTTTTCTTTTCCCGTCCCCAAAAAGGGTCTAAGTTTGTAAAGGGTAAAAATGTGAACGAAATCAACTTTTTTATTACTTTTCAAACAATTTCCGGACACCACCTTGGCACACATGAATCAATTCTTGAAGATGTACTAAATCCTGAATCAGAAGTAATCACAACTGCCCCATAACCTGCTTCAGCTACACCGGCTCTTTCGCCAATATAAAAGATCACACCAACTGAACTAGCTAACTGATTAATGAGAAAGATGACCTGATCAAAATATGAACGAATAGGAAGAGTTGAGTTGGAGATGGTTCACGGCCAAACTTCGGGATGAAAGGTTGCATGCGTACCCCAAAAATGGGAATTAGGCCTTTAACATAGTTTTTTTGGGTAGGTTACTTTGAGTATAACTCTCCACTTTTGCCACTCTACTAGAACTTTTTGCTAAAGTCACCCCTTTAGATTTTTCAACCTTGGGTGAGCTCATTTTTCTTTTGTTTCTAAATTTTTCATGCTCTTAATTTTTGCCTAGGTTTTAAACCTTTTCGGGTTTTTCGGCCTAAGTGAGCCCTCTCAAGGGTAATATTTCTTCAACTTATCCTATATTTAATTCGACCTGTGAAGATTCCAGAGGCCCATTCTAGAATCCTTGAGAAATGACTGCTCCCCCAAACTGGATTGACTTGATGATCATTAAAGGACCAATCGCAATTAGGTTGGAATTGCCCCCTTAGGTTCGTGGGATGGGGCGCGGTTGTCCTCTAGCCCGTGTCCGCATTTCTTTAAGGTTTTTTGGACGCTTTACTTTCTTGTTAAGAAAGTCCCTGACAATTTTCGGCAAATTGGTGCCGCCTGGACCGTGATACAGAGCCTTCTCAGCCTTCCTCTTATCAAACCATTAATTCCTCCAAGAATCTGCTTTGTTTGCCAGTCCGCCTCTACTATTTGACACTGCAGCCATAACTCGTAGTAACGGTACCTCCATTTCGATTAGCAGAACAACTTCTATTCCCATAACGAGAGAATAAGGGGTTGCCCCTGTAAATGTCTGATTTGGAGGTTTTTTGTAGCCCCAGAGCATTAATGGCCAATTTATCTGGCCAGTTCCTTGTAAAGTTTCCACCATCTTGCTTGCAGAATTTTCTCTTGATTATTTTTTGTTCGTAAGCCCCTCAACGACTCCATTTGGTCTATGTGGCCTATAGGTTTGATGATTTTTATGGAAAAGGTCACATTATAATTTTTCTCAAGAAAGTCTAATTTTAGCTTATTTCGTGACAGTGCGAGCCATTATTAGAGACATCTCAATTGGGCATCCCATACTCTACAAATGATGTTGTTCTTTGAATGAACTTTAGCCATATGCGATTGCTTTCAATACAGAAGTAAGACCTGGGCCCTTAACCCATTTCGTGAAAGTAGTACGAATTGCTACGTAGAATGAAAACCCATGCCCCATTTGAGACCCTGTTTTTGTGTGACTACGCCAATAACATCTAATTCCCAAACAGAGAATTGACCTATGGTGCGTCATGTTGTAGAGCTTTTGACGGCGGAATGTTTTTCCATGCCATTCGAATGAATCTGGCTTTAATGGCAGCGCCGAACAAAACCAAAAACAATCCTTCCTTCCATGGTTTTGACCAGTAGTAGCCCTTGTCTAAGGATTTTTTGGGTGAGCATCACACGCATTTATTTCAATGTGGGCTTCCACATTCTCTCTTGTGGGAATGGCCTTCCCCCCCATAAGGCGCTTTTGATTCCTCTTGCTTCAACACATAGTTTTTATTGCATTCCCAAAAAGGACCTTTTTTTGTACAAGCTGCCTCCAAGAATAGATAAATTGAACCGGCTAGACACCAATATTCACCCTTTTGTCCTTGGAATTTTTCCGCCCCCCTGGGTTTGGGGGGGGTTACACCTCTTCTCAAGGAAAATTCCAAATATTTGGTACAGGGGTTTTTATTGAAGCCCTCAGTTTATCCACGGGGGCAAAAAAAAAAAAATGGTCTTCATAGGCCCGGCGTGTACTTCTAATCCACATAATGAAAAATTCAAGCGCATCTTGACCACAAACGGAATGTCTACATGGAAGATAGAAGTTTGCTAGTGCTCAGCGAATCGGTTTGTTTCTTCCTTAAGGGCATGGGTAAACGTTAGCTTTCTCAAACCTTCAAAATTTGCATATCCAGCCTGGTGGTAAACCTTCATTCTCCTCTTTTAACCCGCTAATCTCCATTGGCTTTGAGAGCACAAGCCAAGTAGAATCCGCCGATAACGTCCAACCCTTTTTGCCCCTATGTTTTAGGGGCGGCTTCTAACCAGCATACATGCTCAATTACTCCTGCTTCATTATTGGATACTTGAATCAGAGTTGAAGCTATCACACCGGCTTTTTAACTGACGCTGCGTGTAACAGTATTTGTGGATCAAATTTTAAAGAGAGAGCAACCAACGGGCTAGCCTACGCCCGTTAAGAGCTGGTTTCTTGAAGAGATAATTTGAATGGGAATCTAATCTCGAAACCTAGAATTACAAAAGTGAGCTAACAAGTAGTGCCTCAACTTCCCTGGTAGCCCATCAACCAAGGCTTATGCCAAGCTTTCTCGAGGGACATGTAACGGGGTTCTCTGTAATCTAGCATTTTTTTTCCTTGCTTCAAGTTAAGTAATGGCTTTCTCATACTTGGCCTTCGACTACCCTGAGCTAAAACATACACCCCATGGTTTGAGTTTTTGTCACTGACGGTAACAAGAACAACTGGTTTTCTCGGTTCTAACAGTTGATAAAACACAGGCGGGTTCTGCGGTACTACTTGAAACTTTGCTCAAAGCGAACTGAACAGCGATCGTCCTATTTTGAAACTTCCTCCCTTTCTTTCAGGTGACCAAATAATAGTTCAACAAATCAGGTTTAATTTTGGAAATTAAACCATCTTATAATTTGCACTTTACCCAGAAAGCCCCACGCATCCCTCCTTTTTTAGTTCCGCTTGGTGGTGGCCAGTTTCTTATGATGGCATTAGATTTTGGATGATTCCACCCAATTCCCCTCAGTGTGATCCAGAAATCCTCAGCATTTTTTTCCAAGTTGTTTACAACTGAAGTACTTTTTACGGATTGAACCTCAATCGTATCCTAATCCCCGTTTTGAAAAGAATTTTTCCGGGTAGTGTAGTGGCCTTCCCTCGCTGCTTTTGGACTTGACGATCATGTCATCCACGTACACCTTAAACTCTTTCCTTGGATCCCTAATCGTGGCAAGAATGGTGGTAGCAGGCCCTCTTGATAAGTAGCTCCCAGCATTTTTTTAACCGCAAACCGGCACAACCTTCGATAGCAGTTTAGGTGCCCCACGGAGAAGTGAAATGGCGGTTTTTCTCTCCATCTCAGGTTGCCTGCAGAATCTGGTATACCGCCGAAAAAATTCATCCATAAATTGATAGCAATACAATGGCCGCGTGGCGAAGTCTACCCAGCTCATCAATATGTGGTAAGTGGAAATCATCCTTCGGAACTTGTCCTCATTCAGATCCCCTAAAAGTCGACATAGCCCTGATTCTGCCTAAATCCTTTCTTTGAGACTGGAACAATATTGGCCAATGACGTTGGATATTCAGAACAAACATGACCTGCCTCGATCCTGATTATGACTTTTTTCCTTAATCTTCCAAAAGCCCAATCTGGGCGAAACTCTACGGCAGGTTTTTTGGCTTAACTGGTCTGGCCTCTGGGTCAAGAGGGTCCCAGAACTGTAACAATCTTAGGAATTCGATTCCAGGCATGTCTTCCGTAGGACCACTCGACAAACATCTTTAAAAAATCTTTTAATAAAGCCGATTAAATGCTTACGTTCCTCTGAAACAAATGTGGACCAATTCTGGACCGCAAGCGAGGGTCTTCCCTTAGTAGCCATGTTAATTGATACGATTTCAATCTATACAGGGGTTTAAACATGGCCTACCATCCTCAGTGGATCACCAAAAATTTTTTCAAAGCCCGAGGAATTTTCTTCCCTCTTCATTTAAATCGAGAATTTTTGAAATCAAGATCATTACACAAACCAAAATCACTAAAAAAGTAGGCAAAAGTCACAAACATTCCCGAAATTCAAACAGTCTAGAATCTTGCAGTTATAGTAGACTCAAAGAAAAGCTAAAGACACCCTGGAGAGGACTTTGGTATCCAGGGTTACCCTACCAGAAGTAGCAGACCTCAAGAGGAACCTCGGAAAATCTGACTCAACTCCACAGACTCAGTGGAATCAAGAATCTGGACTCACTATCCAATTCAGAACTATTGATGGATGCATAGCTTCAAAACTTCCAGCCAGGCGTGGAGCCCTCAGATATAATCCAAAAGAAGATTGACAAATTCGGCTACTGGGTTATCCCTGATCCATTGAGATAGTAAAAACTATTCCTCCAGTTGCGGTCCTCCAGCTCCAGCAGGTAAGAACTTGTCCAGTAGGTCAGCCAACGCTTTTCTAATAGCTTTTTCCTCTTAATGTCGCAGGCTTATAGTTTAACTTTAATCTGGGCCTAGGGTTCAAGTTTGATTGTTTCTTTCCTCCTATTCTGGTACTTTTGTGGTTTCGAAGTATGACTTCGAAACCCCGGATTAGCCTTGTTTTTTGTTTTTCTTTGTCAAAACTAGGCCTCTGGGAATCCCACCAAAAGGGGAAGTCTTCCACCTTGGGGAAAAAAAAACATCCATTCAGTCCCTTGTATTGGTTTTGTTGGACTAACTCGTACTGCCTTTTCTGTAAACACCATTTTGACGCGCCCTTGAAGACTTGGCGCCTCAGGTTTGATCACTCATGATGAAAGCATATGCTATAATGAACGTTCTTATTTCTTCAGCAAGAAGAGTCTAAATCCCAACCTTACACCCCATTTTGACGCAAAACCTATTTTTAGACCAAAACCAATTTTAGACCCTAAAACCCTCTTTCAAAATATTTTTTGAAAAATGTTTCTACGATGTTCGCGAGGCTCGCATTTCGTTAAAATTGCATGCTTTCGGTAAACCAAGTAAGGACAAAGTGGGAAATAATCAGAAGGAGGTGAACTCCTTGAACAAACTGATTTTAAACATCTCAATGTTTAGAGGTTTTGGGGTTGCCGAAGAAAATTGGAGGGGAGGGAAGAAAATGAGTTTTGGGGAAAGGGTTGAGTCCTTGAAAATCGTTGAGAGAAGAACTGAGGCAGCCTTCCAACTAAAATCAGGCCTAATTTCTTTGTCTCACTTAGAATTTAATTTGTGAGGCCATCATACACCTAAGGAAAAGTGGAACCTTCTGGGGTTTCAATTTTTAGACTTAAGAATCTCCTAAAGCGAGTCCGATGAGGAGATATGGCCTGTTTGAAGTAGGTATCAATCCTCGATTAAGCCAGAAATGAAGCAAACCTTCACTAAATAGGCATATCTCTTTTCATACTTATAATTTAGATGTGAGGTTTACTCACATTGGAAAAGTAAACTTTCTTGGGGCTTCAATTCCGAGACTCAAGAATGGAACCTTGAAAAGGAAGTCCCGGATGAAGGATATATTGCCCGCATTTGAAGTCGGACGCTGGGTAAGCAGATTTTTTTTTTAATGGCGGGGCGAGATGGCCAGCAAAGGGGCTGCCGACCACCATGATGCCGGCAATGCCCACCACTTTATGGGCAATGCCGGCCACTTTTGTGAAAAAATCTAGATATTTTGACCAGCTGTCCACCACAAGCTCCTAGTTGTTATAGGCCTTTGATTATTTTTCGACCTGAGGGGCCTTAATTTTTCTATATATAGGGGAACGCTTTCCCTTCATGGTTTCAAGTTGAAAAAATTCCCAAAGTTCAAAAACTTGATTCTCTCTCAAATCTTCTATCCTTGTAACCTATACACCCTTCTCTCTACATTTTCCTAAACAATATTAGAGCTTCTCTCTTGCTAAGATTATTAAGTCCAATTTCAGCCAATTGAGGGTGAGAACTTGTTGGTTTTATGAACAAAAGTTTATTCCTCGTTCAAGAGATATATTTTGAAGCAGATCTTTGCACTAGTTTATTTTCTTCTTTTTCTTGCTGATTTTAAAAAGTGTTTTTTCAACCTATTTTTTATGGGCTGAACTTGTGGTTTTAGGCTATTAAAGGTAAAGGGTTACCCACCATTCTTTGAACCTTGTTTCACTAAGCCTTTTTTGCCCTTGTGTTTTCGCATCTCTTCCATCAACTTTTTTTAAAAGCTTTTTTACCACTGATTTTTTTGCAGAGGTTTTCAGAAGGTAAAAAAGTGGTTTTTGAAAGTCCCAGAAAATGGAGGGGCCCTAGCCCCCCTTCTTTGGCTTGTTTTACTAGTTCAAAATTTGCTCCATGTTTTTTAAAAGCTTATTGCTTTAGCTACTTTTTTAGCCTTTTTTTGTATTATTTTGGGCTATATAATCTAAAAATTTTTTGGGTCTGAAACTTGTGGTTTTAAGGCCCAATAAAGGTGGAGGGTTGGCTTCCCCATTACTTTCTACCCTAGCCGTTCCTAAGACCTTTTGGCCTTGTTGTTTTTTTGGCCACTTTGTTGTTCAAACCTCTTTTTTTTTCGAGCTTTTTAATACTAAATTTCAGAGTTATTTTCAGTGGCTAAAAACATGTTTTGAAAGTCCAAAAATGGAGGGGGTAAGCTTCCCCCTCCTTGTGTTTTGTTTGACTAGCCTAGCATGCCTCCTAAATGTTTTTAGCCTTTATTCTAAAAACTTTTTGTTTAGCTTAATTCCAGCATGTTTTTTTTAGGCTGGTTTGGACTTACTTTAGCATGCTTTTCAAGTGTTTATTACATTTGAAGACTTTGCATTGCCAATGCTTTGTAGTGTAATTTGTCTTCTAGGAATTGGTGTTTTTAGGTCCCTTAGCCACCATCTCTATTTGAGTTGATAGTGTTTATTTTATAGCTTTTCCATACTTGTGGATCACATCCTTATCACCTCCTACAATACTTCCTGTTTCTTTTTCCTTGGCTTTGAATTTTTTTTTCTTTGAAAGTTGCGCTTTCAATGCTGACTTGCTTGTTTTTAAAAACATTGAGATTAAGGTCCTTGTACTTAATGGTTTAATCCCTTTGGGGGTTCATTACCATGGCAATGAAAGTTTCTTCTCATGTCCTAAACAACTTTTTGGATTTGATACTCCCTTTCTCATTAGAGGACTTTAATCTTTCACGGCTTCGGACTTGATTTGATTAAAGAAATGGTTTTGGTAAATTAAAATGGAGTAATTAAAAACTTGGACCTAAGAGTCAAAAAAGAATGATAATTTTGGTGTATTCAAATCGGACGTAATTTGAAACATAAGGAAATTGGGTAACATTTCATACTCAAGAGTGATGAATGTCTGCCACTTTCCTAGGTCAACACTTTCTCCGCTTGATCTTTCATGAAAGGGATGGAGGTTTTGTGTCCTCATTTTGCATTTATCAACTTGGATCTTGAATGCACAAGCCATCAGCAATTGAAATAATTGCTTGAGTTTGATGGTTTGTGGCTTTAAGTTTTCAAACTCCTTGGATTTCGTTCATGAAAAGGAGGGGTGAGTTGTACAAACATCTTGAAAATACCTTGTACATGGCTCTTGGTTTGTCCTTCTGTTTGTAGCAAGAAATGAACCAGTGCATCAGTGGCCGGCAAGACTAACTGATGCAAAATCTCAGTAAGTTTTTGGTAAAGGTTGGAGCACAATGGTTCTAGAAGTGTTCAATTGTTGGCAAACAGAAGGCTTTTCGAGAAGCAAAGCGGAGGTCTTTTTGGGTGGAAATCAAAAAACCATGCGCATGTACAGTTCTTTTTTTTTATTTCCCGAGGCGCGAGCAGCTAAATTTAGCTTAGTTAGTTA
>NW_021028769.1:65184-99553 GCF_004153795.1 Camellia sinensis | reverse complement strand
ATAAGTAATCATATTATCAAATTACATATATATTATAACAAATCGACAGCTTATTTTTAAAAACATGTATGTCGTAAGATAAAAATGATTAAGTGATGACAATCAATGTTGAATCAATTTAATTTTTTTATATAGATAATTTTCTCGGTTGAATGTATAGGATAAATAATTTAAATCACTGAATTAAGTCCAAGTTAGTTCTATAATGAGTCAATTTCACCAGATAAATATTGGGATTTTTAAATTTCACAAATCGAGAGTCCTAAAGATATCTACCCCATTCATTATCTTTTGATCCTCTTACAATAGATTGGAGTTTCCACGGAACAAAGTCAAAAGAGTGGATCAACATTTAAGAAAAACAAACAAAAATAAATATTAAACTCTAAACAAATCAGAAGTCAAGCCATGCGAACCACAAAAACGACAAAAGCGCTTAGTAATTTATTTCCATGACTATAACATGGCGGGTAGATGAAAGTCAATATGATATTGAAAGAATCACATATTTTGAGTTCTAGAACTACTATTTGCAAAGTAATTAATATTAATGGAGATTAATTTTAACTCAAAAGGGACTAATGACACTACAAGATGATTCAAAATCTCCCTTTTGTGACTCAAACTAAATAAATAATAAATAATTATACTAAAAAAATTAAAAAATCACTTAATTAACGAAATTTCAGTTAAAACAAAATTTAAGCAGATCAAGATGTACATAATCTTAAATTCAGCAAAACATTCAAATCTACCTGAAAGAGGCCAAGAGTTGTGGTTCAAAGGCGGTTTTCAATCAAAGTATTAAGTATGAAATAATTTTCAATTTCATTTAAAATTATATTTTTGCCCACATTAACAACTCTACACCAAGTTATGTGGTTCATAGTTAAAGAGCACAAATGCTAATAGTGGCCATGTAAAGATAAGATGATCCTCAATTTTAATTGGAAGAACATGACCACTTTAGAAGAAGGGAACCAAACTCACATAATTAAAGTTATAGGCTGCCCTAATCATTAGTCTAATACACCTGGAAATATTAGCCTAAGACACCCTCCTTTATATATATATATATATTTTTTCCCTCACCTTTTTTTTTTTTTTTTTGATCTCTTTGATTGATTTTTTTTCACTATTTTTTTGTTTGCTTTTGTTTATTATTTTTTTGTTTTTTTGTTATTTTTTGCTTAATACTCCATAATACAAGAAATAAAGTCAAATCAAATAATAATAAAAAAAACAAAACTGAGTTCACACTTAGAGTCGGTCGGGCCTCAATGAAGCACGGCTAGGCTTCAATACAGCCGGCCGGGCTTCGATAGTGGCAGGAGCAGAATTGGGAAAGTTGTGAGCCATGTTTGTTTTAAACAAACTCAAACCTCATTTTCTCACACCCTCTCATCCAGAACTCCGTCTCCTCTCTCTCTAACCTCCCTCTCTCTTTAGCTTTCCCCTTTTCTTGAGTTACCCAACAACCTTTGAAATTTTTTCTTTGAAACCCTTTCCCTCCTCTGCACTTCTTTATTCTTTAATCTCTCTTATTTTTCATCGCTCCACAGGTATGGCTTATGGATAAACCACAAATAGTGGGCCCTTGCCCCGAGTACTCAGCCCAAGCTTACTTTTTTCGCCAACGGTTAGTCGATTTCCCTTTAGAGGGGTTGTGGTGTGACTGGATGTGTAGTCGATCTGCAGCTGACATAACTTGGCGTTGCCCCTAGCTTGATGTGACAGAGATGAGCTACAGCATGTCCCGCCAGCTGGGTATATTGTTGATTAGCCTCATACACTGCATGTTTTATTTCCCCTTTCGGTTCAGACCCCAGTTCGAGCATGAGCAGACACGTCTAGATGAGGAGGTGGAATACCCGGCTTCATTTCCCATTAGTGGTTCACACTTGCCTCGGTACCTCACTACTTGGAGGACGATAGAGCTTCTGGCCCCTACCATTAGTTTTTGTTACACCCTATTTGTGGAGTGTTTGGGTTGGCTCGAAGAGGAGGTAGAGGTTGGGCCATCTTTGGCAGCGAAATCCTCCACAAAAGTGAGTAGAAGACATAAAACCACCTAACTTAGTTGTGCCCCTAGTTTTACTACTTTGATATTTTCTTTTCAAGTTTTAAGATATAAAAGCAACTTGATCTAAATCAAAGAGGGAGAATGTACTTATGTTAAAATCAATAAAATTAAAGTTACGAATACTAAAAATTTTCTTTTCGGTCCCAAAAAGGGTCTAAGTTGTAAAGGGTAAAATTGTGAACGAAATCAACTTTTATTAAAACTTTTCAAAACAATTTCCGGACACCACCTGGCACACATGGAATCAATCCTTAAGATGTACAATCCCGAATCAGAAGATCACAACTGCCCATAACTGCTTCAGCTACACCGGCTCTTTCGCCAATATAAAGATCACACAACTGAACTAACTGATAATGGAGAAAGATGACCTGATCAAATATGAACGAATAGGAGAGTTGAGTTGGAGATGGTTACGGCCAAACTTCGGGATGAAGTTGCATGCGTATCCCAAAAATGGGAATTAGGCCTTACATAGTTTGGGTCAGGTTTACTTGAGTATTAACTCTCTCCTTTTGCACTCTAACTTTTGCTAAAGTCACCCTTTAGATTTTTCAACCTTGTGAGCTCAGTTTTTCTTTGTTTCTAATTTTTCATGCTCTAATTTTGCCTAGGTTTAACCTTTTCGGGTTTTCGGCCTAGTGAGCCTCTCAAGGGTAATATTTCTTCAACTTATCTATATTAATCGACTGTGAAGATTCCAGGCCATCTAGATCCATGAGAATGACTGCTCCCCCAAACTGGATTGACTTGATGATATAAGGACCAATCCAATTAGGTTGGAATTTGCCCCTTAGGTCATGGATGGGGGCTCGGTTGTCCTTCAGCACCATGTCCCCTTCTTTATGGTTTCTGGACCATATTAATCGACTGTGAAGATTCCAGGACATCTAGATCCATGAGAATGACTGCTCCCCCAAACTGGATTGACTTGATGATATAAGGACCAATCCAATTAGGTTGGAATTTGCCCCTTAGGTCATGGATGGGGGCTCGGTTGTCCTTCAGCACCATGTCCCATTCTTTAAGGTTTTTGGACTTTACTTTCTTGTTAAAAGCCCTGGCAATTTGGCATTGGTAGCCCTGGACGTGATACAGAGCCTTCAGCCTTCTCTTATCAAACAACATTAATTCCTCAAATCTGCTTTGTTGCCAGTCCGCCTCTACTATTTGACACTCAGCCATAACTCGTAGTAACGGTACCTCCATTTCGATTAGTAGAACAACCTCCATCCCGTAGACGAGAGAATAAGGGGTTGCCCCTGTAAATGTCTGAATTGAGGTTTTGTAGCACAGAGCATTAATGGCAATTTATCTGGCCAGTCCTTGTAAGTTTCCACCATCTTCTGCAGAATTCTCTTGATATTTTTGTTCGTAGCCTCAACGGCTCCATTGGTCTATGGCCTATAGGTTGATGATTTATGGAAAGTCACATTATATTTCTCAAGAAAGTCTATTAGTTATTTCGTGAAGTGCGAGCCATTATCAGAGATCATCTCATTGGGCATCCCATACCTACAAATGATGTTGTTCTTGATGAACTTAGCCATATGCGATGCTTTCAATGCAGAGTAAGACTGGGCCTTCACCCATTTCGTGAAGTAGTCGATTGCTACCAGAATGAACCCATGCCCATTTGACCCTTTTGGTGTTACTACGCCAATAACATCTATTCCCCAAACAGAGAATGACCATGGTGAAGTCATGTTGTAGAGCTTTGACGGCGGAATGTTCATGCCAATCGCATGAATCTGGCATTTATGGCAGCGCCGAACAAAACCAATACAATCCTCTTCCATGGTTGACCAGTAGTAGCCTTGTCTAAGAATTTTTTGGGCGAGCATCACACCATTCATGTGGGCTCCACATTCTCCTCCGTGAATGGCCTCCATAAGGCGCTTTGATTCATGTTGCTCAACACATAGTTTATGCATTCCCGGAGGACCTTTTTTTACAACCTGCCTCCATAGATGATAAATTGGACGGCTAGACACCATATTCCCCTTTTGTCCTTGGAATTTTCCCCTGGTGGATACACCTCCTTCTCCAGGAAATTCCAAATATTGTGGTACCAGGGGTTCTTATTTGAAGCCTCATCTATCGCGGCAATGGTCTCATAGGCCGGCATGTACTTCTATTCAATAATGATCAGACGCATCTTGACCCCCAACGGAATGTCTATCATGGAAGATAGAGTTGCTAGTGCGTCAGCGAACTGGTTGTTCTCCCTTAGCAAATGGGTAAACGTTAGCTTCTCAAACCTCAAAATTAGCATATCCAAGGCTTGGTGGTAAACCTTCATTTTCTCCTCTTTAACCCGCCAATCTCCATTGGCTTGAGACACAACCAAGTTAGAATCCCCGATAACGTCCAACCTCTTTGCCCCTAGTTCTGGGGCGGCTTCTAAACCAGCAATACATGCCTCATACTCTGCTTCGTTATTGGATACTTTGAATCAGAGTTTGAAGCTACAACACTCCCTTTAACTGTCTTGCGTGTAACATATTTGAGATCAAATTTAAAGAGAGAAGCAACCAACGGGCTAGCCTACCCGTAAGAGATAGTTTCTTGAAGAGATATTTGATGGGATCTAATCTTGAAACCAGAATTACCGAGTGAGCTAACAAGTAGTGCCTCAACTTCCTGGTAACCCATACCAAGGCTAGGCAAGCTTTCTCGAGGGACATGTAATGGGTCTCGTAATCTAGCATTTTCTTGCTCAAGTAGTAAATGGCTTTCTCTACCTTGGCTTCCGACTCCTGAGCTAACATACACCCCATGGTTGAGTTTGTCACTGACAGGTACAAGATCAATGGTTTTCCCAGTTCTAACGGTGATAACATAGGCGGGTTCTGCAGGTACTACTTGACCTGCTCAAAAGCGAACTGACAGCGATCGTCCTATTGAAACTTCTTCCCTTTCTTCAGGTGACCAAATAATAGTTCACAAGTCAATGTTAATTTGGAAATAAACCATCTTATGAATTGCACTTTACCCAGAAAACCACGCACCTCCTTTTTAGTCCTTGGTGGTGCCATTTCTATGATGGCCTTGATTTTGGATGGATCCACCTCAATTCCCCTCTGTGTGATCAGAAATCTCAGCATTTTTCCAGTTGTTACACTGAAAGTACATTTTTACGGATTCAACTTCAATCTGTATTCCCTAATCCGTTGAAAGAATTTTTCCAGGGCGGTGTAGTGGCCTTCTCGCTCTTTGGACTTGACGATCATGTCATCCACGTACACCTTAACCTCTTTGTGGATCATATCGTGCAGAATGGTGGTAGCAGCCCTCTGATAAGTAGCTCCAGCATTTTTTAACCCAAACGGCACAACTCGATAGCAGTAGATGCCCCACAGAGTAGTGAATGCGGTTTTCTCTCCATCCTCGGGTGCCATCAGAATCTAGTTATACCCGAAAAATCCATCCATAAATGATAGCAATACATGGCCCGTGGTGAAGTCTACCAACTCGTCAATATGTGGTAGTGGAAAATCATCCTTCGGACTTGCCTCATTCAGATCCCTAAAGTCGACACAGACCCTGATTCTGCTATCCTTCTTTGAGACTGGAACAATATTGGCCAATGACGTTGGATACTCAGATACAAACAAGAACCCTGCCTCGATCTGATTAGTGACTTTTTCCTTA
The DNA here is from genome assembly GCF_004153795.1 of Camellia sinensis. Lineage (NCBI taxonomy): Eukaryota > Viridiplantae > Streptophyta > Magnoliopsida > Ericales > Theaceae > Camellia > Camellia sinensis. The sequence continues at coordinate 93,816 of NW_021028769.1, read as the reverse complement.
ATCTTCAAAGCCTAATCTGGGCGAACTCTACGCAGGTTTTGCTTAACTGGTCTGGCCTCTGGGTCAAGAGGGATCCAGACTGTACAATCTTAGGATCGATTCCAGGCATGTCTTCGTAGGACCACTCGGAAACATCTTTAAAATCTTTTAATAAAGCGACTAAATGCTTACGTTCCTCCGAAAACAATGTGGACCTAATCTGGACCAAGCGAGGGTCTTCCTTAGTACCCACATTAATTGATACGATTTCATCTACACAGGGTTTAACATGCCTCACCTCCTCAGGATCAACCAAAATTTTCAAAACCCGAGGAATTTCTTCCTCTTCATTTAAATCGAAATTTTGAAAATCAAGATCATTACAACAAACCAAAGTCAAAAAAAAGTAGGCAAAGTTCACAACATTCCGATTCAAAAGTCTAGATCTTCAGTTATAGTAGACTCAAAAGAAAAGCTAAAAGACAACCTGGACAGGACTTTGGTATCCAGGTTACCACTACCAGAAGTAGCAGACTCAGAGGAACTCGAATCTGACTCCAACTCCACAGACTCAGTGGAATCAGATCTGGACTCACTATCCGATTCAGAACTATTGATGATGCATTGCTCAAACTTCCAGACCAGGCGTGGAGCCTCAGATATATCCACAATAAGATTGGAGAAATTCGCTACTGGGTTATCCCTGATCATTGAGATAGTAAAACTATCCTCCAAGTTGGCGGTCTCAGCTCCAGCAGTAGAACTTGTCAGTAGGTCAGCCAACGTTTTTCCTAATAGCTCTTCCTCTTTAATGTCAGGCTTATAGTTCTACTTTAATCTGGGCTAGGGTTCAAGTTTGATTGTTCATTCTCCTATTCTGGTAACTAGTGTTCGAAGTAGACTTCGAACCCTGGATACCTTGTTTTTGTTTTCTTGTCAAACTAGGGCTCTGGGAATCCACAAAAGGGAAAGTCTTCACCTTGGTGGACGAAACATCCATTCAAGGTCCCTTGTATTGGTTCGTGGACTAACTCGTACTGCCTTCTGTAGACACCCCATTTTGACCGCCCTTAAGACTTGGGCGCCTCAGGTTGATCACTCAATGATGAAAGATATGCTATATGAACGTTCGATTTCTTCAGCAAGAAGAGCTCTAAATCCCAACCTTACACCCCATTTTGACCAAAACTATTTTAGACCAAAACCATTTTAGACCCTAAAACCCCCTCTTTCAAAATATTTTTGAAAATGTTTCTACGATGTTCCGAGGCTCGCATTTCTTTAAAAATTGCACTTTTCGGTAAACCAAGTAAGGACAAAGTGGAAATAATCAGAAGAGAGGTGAACTCTTTGAAAAACTTTGAAAACCTATTTTAAACATCTCATTTAGAGGTTTCGAGTTGAAGAAAATTGGAGGGGAGGGAAGAAAATGAGTTGGGGAAATGGTTGAGCTTGAAATCGTTGAGAGAGAACTGAGCAGCCTTCACTAAACCAGGCCTATTTCTTTGTCCACTTAGAATTTAATTGTGAGGCCACACCAATGGAAAGTGGACTTCTGGGGCTTCAGTTTAGACTTAAGAATCTCCTAAAGTCGAGTCCGAATGAGGGAGATATGGCTGTTTGAAGTTAGGTATCAATCCGATTAAGCTAGAAATGAGCAACCTTCACTAAAATAGGCATATCTCTTTTCATACTTATAATTTAGATGTGAGGTTACTCCATTGGAAAGTAACTTCTGGGGCTTCAATTCAGACTCAAGAATGACCTGAAAAGGAGTCCGGATGAAGGATATATGCCCATTTGAAGTCGGACCTGGAAGCAGATTTTTTATGGCGGGCGGGTGGCCAGCAAAGGGCTGCCGGCCACCATTGATGACCGGCAATGCACACTTTTGGCATGCCGGCCACTAGTGAAAAAATCTAGATATTTTTGGCCAGCTGTCCCCCACAAGCTCCAGTTGTTATAGGCTTGATATTTTCGACCTGAGGGGCTATTTTTCTATATATAGGGGACCTTTCTTCATGGTTTCAAGTTGAAAAAAATTTCAAAAGTTCCAAAACTTGAAATATTCTCTCTATCTCTATCTGGTAACCTATACACCCTCTCTCTACATTTCCTAAACTAATATTAGAGCTCTCCTTGCTAAGATTATTAATTCCAAATTTCAGCCATTGAGGGTGAGAACTTGTTGGTTTATGAAGAAAAGTGTTATTCCTCTTCAAGAGATATAATTTTGAGCATCTTTGCACTACTTATTTTCTATCTTTTCTTGCTGATTTTAAAGTGTTTTTCAACTATTTTTATGGGCTGAAACTTGTGGTTTAAGGCTATTAAAGGTAAAGGGGTTAACCACCATTCTTTGAACCTTGTTCACTAAGCCTTTACCCTTGTGTTTTCCATCTCTTCATCAACTTTTTAAAAGCTTTTTACCACTGATTTTCAGAGGTTTTCAGAGGGTAAAAAAGTGGTTTTGAAGTCCCAAAAATGGAGGGGCTAGCCACCCCTTCTTTGGCTTGTTTACTAGTTCAAATTGCTCCATGTTTTAGCTTATTGCTTTAGCTACTTTTAGCACTTTTTTGTATTATTTTTGGGCTATATAAACTCTAAAATTTTGGGCTGAAACTTGTGGTTTAAGGCCAATAAGGGTGGAGGGTGGCTCACCATTTCTTCTACCTAGCTTCTAAGACCTTTGCCCTTGTGTTTGCCACTTTGTTGTCAACTCTTTTTGAGCTTTTTAATACTAAATTTCAGAGTTATTTCAGTGGCTAAAAACATGTTTTGAAGTCCAAAAATGGAGGGGGTAGCTTTCCCTCCTTGTGTTTTGTTTACTAGCCTAGCATGCTCTATGTTTTAGCCTTTTATTCTAACTTTTGTTGGCTTAATTCCAGCATGTTTTAGGACTGTATTGGACTTCCTTTAGCACTGCTTTTAAGTGTTTATTACATTTGAGCTTTGTATTGCATGCTTGTAGTGTAATTGTCTTCATAGGATTGGTGGTTTAGGCCTTAGCCACCATCCTATTTGAGTTGATAGTGTTTATTTATAGCTTTCCATACTTGTGATCACTCTTAATCACCTCTGCAACCTCCTTCCTTTATTGGCTTTTGATTTTCTTTGAAAGTTGCTTAAAGCTACTTGCTTGTTTAAAACATGAGATTAAGGTCTTGTACTTAATGGTTTAATGCCTTTCGGGTTCATTACCACGGCATGAAGTTTCTCTCATGTCTAAAACAACTTTTGGTTTGATACTCCTTTCCATTAGAGGACTTAATCTTCACCTTTGGACTTAATTGATTAAAGAATGGTTGGTAAATTAAAATGAGTAATTAAAAAACTTGGGACTAAAAGTCAACAAGATAATAATTTGGTGTGTTCAAATCGGACGTTAATTTGAACATAAGGAAAATTGGGACATTTCATACTCAAAGTGATGAAATGTCTCAACTTTCCTAGGCGTCCTTGACGGGCATACATTAATGGCGGATCCCATGTCGATGAGAACCACTGGCACCCACTTGCCTCTACATTCCACGGAGATGTAAAGGGGTTTGTTATGATTTGCGTCCTTAGGCAGCAGTTCTTTATCTGAAAAGGTCAACGTCGGGGAACCTTCTCCCAGAAAAACCAATCCAACTAGCTGCTCCAGCGTGGTGTCTATAGAAAGCTTGGCCTTGTCCATGGCTGAAAGGACAGCCTGCCTGTGTACTCGTGATGCCATAAACAGTCCCCAGATGGAGATGTCTGCTTGTATTTTCTTTAACTGTTTGAGTACAGCCTCCTCTTCAAGCTGTTTCTCCTTCTGTTTCTCAGCTTCTTTATCCTTCCCAGATGCCTCTGGCTGGTCCAGGTGCGGAGGCTTGAAATACCGCCCGCTTCTCGTCATATGGTCGACCTCTCCGACATACCAGGTGTCGTCTGGCTGATGGTTTCCCCAATCTTCATCTGTGTGGGCAAGACATAAATCATCGTCTTTCCACCACATTCCGTCAGCGGCCAACAGACACCTGTCCGGCCCCGGTATGATCGTACTCGCAGTACTTTCAGCCCGCATGCCCGCAACATCTTCTATTCTTGTGCCCACAGCACCCTCGGCCCCTTCATGGGCTTTTGTCTTCCTGATTCTCTCAGAATCCCAAAACTTTTCTTGTTCCGCCTGTGTCGGTGTAGTTTGTTGTTCAACTTTCTGTGCATCCACAATGCTTAAGTATCAAGCGAAATTCTTCATACTGGCGCTCTCCGGCAATGTATTCTGACTTCCGGCCCTTCCGGCCACAATTGATACTCTTGCCCTTGCCGGGCCCTGTTCTGGTTGGAACTCTTCCACAATATCCGGTTGATCATCCAGCCATCCGGTAACCTCTGCCGATTCCTCATAATCAAACTAGTTGACTGCCGCGCCCCCTAATTCTTGGTCATTGAAAAATTGTAGGTTGGCAAAGTCCTCTTCTACAGCCGCCACGTCATTTGTTCCTTGCTCAAATCCATCTCCTCGAATCACACACAGCTCTGTCTTCTTTGGCAATTCTACACTTGGCTTAGACTGGCCTGCTGACAAGATGTAATCACTCAGATCATAGGCTTCCCCAGCAAAGTTCCCAGACTGCTCAAACAGCTTCATCCCCCTCTGCAATCTCTCCCGTACCGTCTTTAACAGCCGCCACCATTGGCTCAGGTTAGGTTGTGGAGATGTCTAACATGCACAAAAAGTCAGTGTAGTCAGGAAGGAGCACCTCCGGCTTAGGTAGATGGGAAGGAGTGATATAGATACTAGGATCGTAAGACACGACCCCAGTTTGGATAAAATTGACTCTTTTGGGAGGTGGAGCTTGGTTGTGTGTAGGGAGAGGGTTGGTTATGACATTGGGTTTCTCTGGAGGCATGATCACCTGCTTGTCAATGAGATCTTGAATCTCATGACGCAATCTGAAACACTGGTCGGTGTCATGACCATGTTGTTGGTGATATGCGCAATATTTGGCTGGGTTATGTGAGAGGGGAAGTGGATTTGGCAATGGCCTCGGCTCCAGGGGCTTCAAGTGCCCTTTCTTAACTAAAACCCCCAGAGCCTTGGACAGGGGCATATATAAAGGCGTGAAGGTTCTTTGGCCTCGAGGTTGGAACTTGGTTGTTTGTGGGTTGCTTCCGAACGCACCGGAGAAAGGGGTAGCCGCAAGGGCTCTTGGAGGGGTGGTGGTGACCATGCTTACTTCCGCAGCTCTAGTAGTTGCAGCACTGCTTGTGCCTGCATTGTTGTTTCGGTTGAAGGTTCTCCTGGGTTGCTCTTTGTCATTGTCAATCAAGCCCTGCTTCAAGGCATCCTCAATCTGTACTCCCATCTCATGTAGATCCCTGCGTTGTTGTTACGGTTGAAAGTCCTCCTTGGTTGCTCCCTATCTTGGTTGATCAGACCCTGTTTCATTGCATCTTCAATCTGTACTCCCATCTCGTGCAGATCTGAAAAAGTGGAAAAGGGGAGTATAATCATCTTTTGCATCAATTTTGGCTGGAGATTGCACACAATTATCCTGATCTGGTCTTTATCGGTGGGCCTTAAAGTCATCATCGAGGCCTTCGCCCTCCACCGGGTTACGAAATCCGAGAAACTCTCCTTGGGCTCCTGCCTTGTTGTTTCAAGATCACGAGTTGTAATCTCGATTTGAGTGTTGTAAGAGTATTGCGAAACAAAGGCTTCAGCCATTTCATCCCAACTTCGCTTGACATCATCCTCCAATTTTGCATACCAGATGGCGGCTACACCCGACAAGGTCCGGCCAAATAGTGAAAGTTTCTGGGGTCTAGTTAGGCCCATTGGCCGCAGTATATCTGAGAATAGCCGGAGGTGGACCATGGGATCCCCAGACCCGTCGAAGCGATCGATCTGCGGCATTTTAAATCTATCTGGTAGCGTCACGGCCACATCGGTATATCCGTCTTCGATATTCGGAATAGCCTTTACCCCTTGTGATTTTTTAAAAAGCTTCTCGAGCTTGCTCAATTTCAGTGCTGTTGGGTCTATTTTGAACTCGAAGGCAGAGTCCGGTTGGTTGATAGGCGTAGGCGCCTTGGACAGTTGAGGCAGAAGTGGGGGCAGGGCCGGCCCCGTTGGAAGGTCTGTGACCTCCTGGACGTTCTGGACATTTGGCAAGGTGTTCCGGGCATTTGGCAGGGCATTCTGGACAGTTGGTGTCTGCTCTGGTAACGGGATCCCTGGTGGGGGAGGAACTGGATGTAAGGCTGACGCTCCGGCTTGCTGCTGGAGCTGGGTAATTAGCTCCGCCTGCTGGGCCATGATTGTGGCCTGCTGTTTAGAGAATTCCGCTTGGCGGACAGCGTCCTCCTGCATTTGCTTCATGCTCTCTTGGAGCTAACGCATCATTTCCTCCATTCCAGCTACGCTCTGCTGATCCTGCTGGCTGACTGGTATGTGTATTTCTATGGCAGAAACTAAAACCTCAGCCCGATTGTTCACTGCTAGGGTAGACCACTGTTCTGGTAACCTCTGCTCAGACACACTGCGTTTTCTTGGCCTTCTTCTGACAACTGGAGGTAGAGAATGAAACACTGGCTGTCCGTCAACCAAATCCTCGGATCGATTGAGCCGACGACCTCTTGTCCAAAGTGCTTGAGGAATATCTACTGGGTCGGAAGCAATTGTGCTAAAACTGCCCTAGTAAAAAGGTAAATAAAGCAATAAGGAAATAAATAAACAGATAAACGGACAGCATAACAGTTTAAAGTAAATACACAACACACAGCTGGGCATAACAACACATGGTCGATAAGCTGAATACACATTGTCCTCAATCACTGATCATTATCCCTGAATCACTGTCCCAAAAGACTGAATCTGATACCCGCAGATAACTGATTCTTAAACACTGATTGATGCCCGCAGGCTTGATGCCCCAAACTCGTAAACTGATACATGCAACCCCTGTAGAGACACATCTCTGATAGCACATAACAGATAAGTGAGAGCCAAAACACCCCTCTATTGGGGTAGGGTTTTCCCTGTCCTATTTTGTCAGGAGCTAGGGTTTCACTACGCACGCAGCAGTTTCAAACAACCTATAAACGGGTAAGCAACCTGTCCTAGTTTGGAATGGTCACTATGGATCCGAATATGCACTAGGTCGAATGGTCAAAAAGGGTGCCCCGGTAAAATCGGGGTTTGTGTTTCCATACTGGCAGAGCCCATAACCAGTCAGCCTTATGGTCATGCCTTGACAAGACAAGCCTCCGGCAAACCGTTCAGGAATAACAGATGGCAAACACGGTGTCCTAGGCGCACCAATGCACATGCAATGCAAAGAAACACACAAGTGTAGTAAAAAACAGCTATCATGAGTTCGAGTCAAGTTCTCTAAATTCCCAGCGGAGTCGCCAGAAACTGTAGACGTCCCCGAACGCCCCGTTCCCTGGGGAAGATGGATCGCAGAATTACCGTACATAGTGGCAATCCCACCGTTGAAGGGGTACTTCACTAACTGATGGACTGTTGATGATATAGCCCTCATCTGATGTTGCCAGGGCTTTCCCAGTAGCAGATTAAAAGTGGATGGAACGTCCATGACATGGAATTCTGCCTCATGTTCGGACGGGCCGATTATGATATGGCTCTTGAACGTTTCCATAACATCCTGGCTTGTATTGTCATAAGCCTGGACGGCTTGTGTAGACGTCCCCGAACGCCTCGGGAGGGATGAGCTCCCGTTCCGTTCGATATTGGGCTCACTACAGTCCAGGACTCTAAAATTGTCACGGCTCTTAATCTGAACCAAAGAGTACAAATCCGGCAAATCGTTTTGAGAAAACAGATTTTTAGAAAAGAAGTGCCAAACCTGGACTGCTTTGCCAGATACAGAGTCGCCACCTAAATGTTTTATTTTGGGGAAATCTAGGAAACCCTGACTCGTTTGCCTAAGGCCTCGTGTCCGTCATCACCAAAGTTGCCTCGGCTCGGGAACTTGGGTTCGATTAGGGAAGGTCACTTCGTGAGCACCCCCGCTCGCCCGATCAAAGATCGGCCTCTACTAACCATGATATCTATTTTTGAAAACATTATGCGTTCTTATTCCGGTTATTAGCCTAGATTTACTATGTGATGCGCACAGCATACAAGTATAGACTGGATCGCCTGAATTGGAACAAAACATTTCAATGTTTGTTTGTTTGAAATGGTTTGATGGTGCTACTCGCAAGTAGCTAGACGTGATTTGCCACCCTCGGGTGGGCTTAGAAAAAACATGATTTTGCCACTATCTTAGTGGGCTTAAAACACACATTTGATGAATTGTTCCATTCAAATAACCCAACCTTCACCCACAGGCATTCAAAGCAGTTTATATCATATAAGCACATAGCCTCATGGTAAGCATGCTATTCATGGCGGTCACTCACACGCATGCAAGGATGCTAAAGCATAAAAACTTACCGGAGTACTCCAAGCCAAAACAGAAGCTAATAAGAAATCCATGCATGATCCTAATTATACGGAAATGCCTAATGCAACACATGCAAAAATGCAACTATAGCAGGCTCGGCTATTCTAAACATGGCATATGAAATGCTACAGCTAACATGTATTTCAACTTGGAATTGAAAAATACGATGCAGTTAGTATGATGCGCCGAGCCCGGTGCATGCAAAACAGAATGAATGAATGCAAACATGCTATCATACTGTATGCTAATTGAAACATGCCCTAATCTAACCATCATAAGCTGGTAAATAAAAGGGAGAAAGACGTGGGGTTGGAAGACATGCATCACACACACGCACACTTATTACAATATTGCCCTCGCGCAGAGGGGTCCGAAAGAATAATACAGTCCCGATAAATTTACAGTCCAAATAATTACAAAATCCTAATTAAATTACAAATTTAACTAAGAAGCTGTAAACTAGCATGCAAGCTAGGGACTGCCTCGACTCCGCTCCGGATGATGAAGATGCATATTTGAAATGTACCTGCAGCAAGGAGCAAGGCCGGCTGGTTATTGAGGTTTCAGGTGGCAATATTTACACGCATTAACGCGCCAAGCCCCGGAAGACTGCTGATTCTTGATTTGCTGCAACAGAGAGCAGGAAAGGGGCATGGCAATGTATTTTCACACATGTATGCGTGACTACTCTTCAGGGAGTGTAGTCTTCGATCCTCGTGCCACCAATCACGCATATCGATGCATGATGGCCGAGGAGTCGAATTGTGCAACTCAATATAGAATGAATGCACATAGAAACACAACAAGACCTAACTCCATCATGGATAATCCGGAGTGTCGGTGACTTGGAATTGAGACACATTTCGTCACTCGGAGTACGAAACGCACCTCGTTTCCCGTGCTTGGGCTAACTCCTATCCCAAGCACAATGCAATATGCATGACATGCATGAATGCAACTAATATACAACCTAGCATGCACAATGCTATGAAATGGCATACACGATGCACGAGATAACATGGCATACACAATGCGCTAACATACGGCCTAGCATACACAATGCTATGAAATGAAATGGCATACACAATGCACAATGGACTTACACCAACACAAGTGGACCTCAGCCACACTCACATAGGAGGCCATTGGATGAAAATGAGACAACTCGGAATGCGTGCACACATGCACGCAAACCGAGGACCGAACCTAAGGCACGAAATGCCACTCTACCAAGACATGGCAAGGCGTGGAATATGGCATACAAGGATGCAAATTTTAGTGCTAAAATATGGCCCAAAACAGTCCCGAATCGTGGAAACATGGCTCCCGATGCATGAAATGAAACCGAAATGCAAGATTAAGCACAGGAAATGACTTGTAGCTACATCAAGCATGCATTATTTGATTATGACATGTGAAGACAGATTCAAGGCAATCCCAAAAAAAGCATGTTTACAGTTTTAAGCAAGGCCAAACAGTAAACACAAATAGGCAAAACTAGCATGCAAAAATGGCCCTAAATGTGAGATAAAGAAGCAAGTCATGGCTGCCGGCCTCAAACAGGAGAGGGCCCTTCAACAATGTTGAAGAGGGACCCAAAAACTGGCATTTTTCAGTTATGCTCAAACCTAAAACAGTGCACATGCAAGCCTAAAATACTATGCAAAATAAGCCTAGTTCCAGTTAGGGTCAGAGCCCAAAACAGCAAGCAAGTATGGCTAATGTATTGAACAAAATAAAGCACAAAAAAGGAAAATAGGGACTCACCCTTGAAGACCAAGTCTTTGACAACTCTTGGCTTGAGTTTGGTGGCTCCTTAGCTCTGGAAATCAGCTTCAAGCTGCTGGAATGGAAGATGGGGATGTGGTGCTATGAGGTGTAGTGTAAAATGGTGTAGGGTTTGCAGGATTTTGGTCTTTGGAAGAGAAGGAGAGGGAGATACAATATAGGAGGCTAAGGGAAATTTTTCTAACCCTTATTACAGAGCTGGGAGGCTGGCTTTATAGGCAAAAGAAGGGGAGAAAAGGGGGGAAAAATGGGGGGGAAAATAATTCAAGTTTCCCCCCAAAAAGTTGGCCCACCGGATACACAATCTGGGGGGAAAAGAGATGCATATTTGGGATGTGCCTGCAGCAAGGAGCATGGCCGGCCGATTATTGAGGTTGTAGGTGGCCGGCCGGCTCTCCCCATGGCTGGCCGGTCAAGGGTCAAAAGGGTCAATCACAATTAATGGCCGGCCATGCTAGATTGGTGGCCTCCCATGTGTGTACAACACAACCATGTAGTCAAAAATTGGAGAAAGTGAACCAGGAGAGAGAAAAGGTCACTTTTAAGAGGGGTTCAAAAGGTTCAAAAGCAATTACTAGCCTGCCACCAAATATTGGTCGCCTCTCAGATGTGTACATCACAAATATGGGGTTTAGGGTGCAGGAAAATGGCCCAAGGGTGGTCAACATTGGCTTTGAAGTGAGAAAAAACGGGCGACGGAGGGCGATGAAGGGATAAAGTTGGCTGAAAGAACAATTACTGGCCTCCCATCCTTCTACGACCTTCCTAGGAATGAAACAGAGGTCCCTGCCAAAAATGAGCTCAAACCGATGCGAAATGGAGGTTCGGGGGCCGAAACGCGCAGCCCGAGGCCCCGAAAACTGACTGCTAGGCACCGGGAGTGGTTTTCAACCACGAAGTCGGTTTCTCAGACCACAGTGTCCCTCAAAAGGGAGCAAATAAGATGTATACCAAAAACCGGGGCAAACGGAGGTGGTTAAGCGGTCTCGAACCGAGGCACACGGCCAACGGCTCCGAAAAATCGGAAACCGGACTCCAAATGGGCAAAATGGCCTACTACCACGAAACGTAGCCTACGGCCACTGAGAGATGATCTACGAGACCTCTCCCTCCCTTCAGGAAGAGAAAACAGAGAAAACAGAGCCTGGTTCGCAAACTGAGGCAAAGCACGGAAGAGTCCGGAAGTCCGGAGGCAAGGCTCGCAGTCGAGACTCTGAAACCTCAGGACGAGCACAATATGCAGCAGCACCAAGTGCTCAATCGGTGACGTCTGAGTCTTAAGGTCGGTCAAAAATGGGTGTCTACAACTGGGTTTCTTAATCACCACAGTCTTTGGTTCTTAATCTGTATTTTCTGAGCCTACTCAACATCCTTTTCCGGTCGGTGGGCTCCCCATTCACCTTTTTGGATTTGGACATCACCCCCGTTTATTCTGCGTTCTTAATTTTCCTTTTCCTTTTCCCTACTCTAGAAGCTAACTTTGTCTGATCTCTTCTATTCCTTTCCCTTTGAAATTGTCCAGTGCTTGTTCTTTCTCAGTTAGAGGTGCATGGCCTAGCCTTGCCACTAGCACCAGTTTTCTCTTCCCTTCCCAGTCTCTCCCATCTGTTCCTCACACATCTGACTCACTCCTCAACTCACCATCCATTGCTTGTTTCTGGTTGGCTCAGGTCCACAATCCAACATCTGAACATTGCTTGTATCCTCCCCTTCGAAGAAGTACAAATCCTCCAGATCCTCCTCCAAGATCGGCCAAATCCTCTTCTGAAAGTCAATCAAGTCATTTAGGCATGTTCAGGCCAATCATTTTGATTGCCACTAAACTGGCCTTTCCTCGATAGCATTAAGTTGAAAAGTTTCGGCAATATGACTATTGGTTTTGGCTGATTAAACGGTCATAATGTACAAACTAGGAATCGTAACTCCTCTGTAAACGAGACCTCCTTTCCTCTAGACACGGGTATAGACGACCATGTCTTCATAGTGGTCATCCTCTCTCTTTCTCCACTTCTACTGCCACATGACTGAGTTGGGTTTGTGGTGTTAGATCCATTCATAGACACATGTCTGTGCCTTCTGGAAATAATCCAGTTCGGTTTTGGTAGGTTGATGAGTTTAATGTATGTTGCTATACAGTTGAAAGGTGGGGCTGTCGGTAGTGTATCATATTGGTTAATGTTTCTGGGCGGGGGAAATTTAAGTTATGTTAGGAAAATGGGTTGGTTATTGACTTTGGTTTGAAGTGGGGCGATGACTTTCGTTGTCATCGAGATCCTGGATCTCATGACGTAAAGTAAGCTACATGTCCATGGAATGGCAATGCTGTGGTGGAAGAATGCGATACTTGGTAGGGTCATGTTTGGGTTGGCAATGGTCCTGAGAGTGGACCGAGGATCGAGAGGCCTTGAGATGCCCCTTTTTGATTAATAGTTTGAAGGGCGGGGCTGGGCCCTCAATATGGAGGGAGTAAAATTCCTTACGCTTGCAGGTGGGTCGGTGCTTTTGCGAAGAATTGTAAAGGTTGTGGAAATAGACAAGAGATCTTCCATCTTGGCCGTTGAAGACAACAGTATTAACATCTGCAGGCCATGGAATAATTGCTACTGCTAGCATTGGTATTCCGAGAGAATGGCCTTATGGTAGGTTCGCTTGTTCTATGGATAATGCCCTTTTTGAATGCACTCTTAATCTGAACCCCTAGCTCCTGTAAGGAAGCAAACGTAGGCAACAATGCCACTATGATTATTTGCAGCATGTTTGGTTTAAGGTTCTAGACCACTAGCCTGACTTGCTTTCTTTCAGCAGGTCTATTTGTCATTCGGGTTATGTTGGCTCTCCACCGGGCGACAAAATCGATGAATGATTCTTTGGGGTTCTTGGTAGTAGCCTCCAGCTCACTAATGGTTACTTTTATCTGGGTGTTATATGAATACTGGTTGACAAATGCCTCAAATAGCTTCTCATAATTTCGCTTTGTTGAGTCCTCCAACTTAGCGTACCAGATGGCCACCACATCATATATGGTTCTCCCAAACAAGGAAAGCTTTTCTGTCCTAGACAAACCCATAGGCCTCAATACATCTAAAAACAACCGGACATGCACAATCAGATCCCCACTCCCATCAAATCTGTCGATGTGGGGCATCTTAAATTTCTCTAATAAACTGACCGAGGCCTCAATGTACCCGTCTTCGATATTCGGAATGGAGTTGAAGCCCTGGGATTTTTTCAATGCTTTCTCCAATTTAGCAATCTTGACCAAGGCTGGATCGATTTCATTGATATCAAAAGGAAAGATTCCTGCGGGGGGTTAAACCGAAGGCCTATAAGCCGGAGCTAGGGGAAGCATTTCCTGAAGATCTGAGATTTATAGATTTTCAACCGATGGGGTTTGGTCCTGGTTTGGCTGAGTAGCCGAGACTAGATGCACGGTTGATGCGGATGCTCTAGATGTACGTTGTAGATCGGCGATAATTTCATCCTGGGCAGCCATCCTTTGGTTTACAGTATCCATAGTTCTCTGGAAAGCTGCCATCATGGCAACAAATTCCTCTATACTCTATGCTGTATTCTGTGCCATTGCTGGTTTGGGTGAACTAGATGCTGGTGAACTGATTGAGTGAGAACGGTTAGGTGTTTGTAGAGTGCTTTGTACTGATACGGCTGACTGTCTATTCCTTCTTCGTCGAGTAACTGACGGAAGTGAGACTAACACGGGCTGACCACTAATAAGGTCTTGATTTTTGCAAAGGTTGCCAAAGCGAGTCCACACAACTTGGGGAATATCAGATCTTTCTGAAGCTATGATGGTAAACTACCTAGCAAAAAGAAAGAAAGAAAGAAAAACATAATCAAAATCGGACAACACTTCGGCCCCAATTCACAACAGTCATAACATGCAGCTGAACTGTAATCCCTATTGAACTTTGTTCTCAAACTGCTACTCATTTGTACCACTGATATGAACCATCCTGTATAGTCTCACTTGAAAAAGCATATACCAGGTAAGAAAACCAAAACACCCCTATGAGGGGTAGGGTTTCTGAAGCTATGATGATAAACTACCTAGCAAAAAGAAAGAAAGAAAGAAAAACATAATCAAAATCGGACAACACTTCGGCTGCAATTCACAACAGTCATAACATGCAGCTGAACTGTAATCCCTATTGAACTTTGTTCTCAAACTGCTACTCATTTGTACCACTGATATGAACCATCCTGTATAGTCTCACTTGAAAAAGCATATACCAGGTAAGAAAACCAAAACACCCCTATGAGGGGTAGGGTTACCATGTCCTAGATTTTTAACCTGATCTAGGCTGTACTATTTCAAACAATAAGTTTCACAATATCCTGCAAATGGGTGGCATTCTGTCCTATTTTGGAATAGTCACTATAGCTTCACTATATGCAACTTAGGTCAAATGGTCAAAAGGGTATCTCAGTAAGATTACCTAATATACCTCTCACATCTAACATCGAGAAGTGAAAGGAGGATCGAGCGGTACAACGGTAATCCAGATCCAAGGGTTGTGTTTCCAACATGGCTGAGCCCATGACAGGTCAACCTTTTGGCAAGCCTTTTAGGCAAGCCTCCGACAAGCAGTCCAGGAGTAGTAGATGGAAATCACAGTGACTTAAAGTAACCATGACAATGCAATGCAAAGAACATATAAGTGTAGATAAAATTTCACATCATGAATTTCAAGTCAAGTTCTCTAATTCTCTAACAGAGTCATCAAAAACTGTAGCTCGACTTTTCGTGCTCCTTTCGGATACGACTAGCCCTATAGTTCGAACTCCTGTGGTTCTTAATTTGATTCCACATGTGCAATGTGAAACAGTGAAAACACAAAAGAGTCCAAATCAAGCAATTCTTTTGGAAAATCAATGTTTGAATCAAATGCCAAAAATGGACTGCTTTGCTAGATTTCAGAGTCAACACCTAAATATTTTTTGAAAAATTTAGAAAACCCATGACTCACACCAAAGGCTACATATTCGTCATTATCAAATTGTCTTGGCTCAGGAACTTAGGTATGAGAGGGAAAGGTCATGAATTGAGCACCCCACTTGCCTGATCAAAGATCGGCCTCTACTAATTATGATGTGAATCTTATTTACATTATATGCTTTTATTCTACTTATTTAGGATAACATTACTATGTGATATGCACACAAGTATAGACTAATTTGTAAAAAATAGGACATTTCGATTCATGTTTGTTTTGAAAAGTGTTTCGAATATGTACCACTTGAAAAAGTGATTACATATTTACATTCGTCAAATTATTCCAATTTGAGCAATTAGCCTTCATCCGCAGGCATTCAAGAGTTATAGCAATTAAGCAATTAGCCTCATGGTAATCATGCTTGTCATGGCAACAATCACACTTATGCAATATGCTAAAACAAATAAAAGCTCACCTAGCACTCCAAGGCAAGCCAAAACAAAGCAAAAGAGTTAAAAAAAAAAATGCATGATCCTATGGATGCAAAATGACTAATGCAACTCATGCAATATGCAACTAATAGGCTCGGCTACTAATGACGTGTGAATCAATTTGATAGCAGGCAGCTTAAAACATGTATTCAACGAAATAATTTAAATGGTAATGCTTGTTAGAATGATGAACCGAGCCTTGGTGCATGCGAAACAAGTGGATGCAAATCATGGAATATGCTAAATGAACCATGATGTTTTAAACTATCCATCATAAGCAGGTAAGTAAAAGGGAGAAAGACATGGGATTGGAAGGCATACAACTTATTACATGTTGGCCCTCACGTAAGAGGGTTCGAATCAAAGTCCGAGAGTCCTAATTAAACTAATTATTTACAAAATCGAATGACTAAACAAGCAAATAATTAACTGGCTAGCTACTCTATTACAACAAGGATAATAATGATAAATAAACTAATAATTACAAATAAACAACAATAATAATTAAATAGAATAATACTTGGAGCATTAATTTACAATATTGAAGTAAGCAAGGATGCACAAGGGTTGCATGCACAGTGTCCAAGAACAACTTTGTTTGCCTAGGCCTGCTCTGTTTCACCTTCAAGCACTGCCCTCTATTTTTTGCAAAACATACTACTGACCAAACATTGATGGCCGACCGTGCCATAATAAGGCCCGGTCGGGTCCAAAAAGGACCGGTCGTGCCTTAATTTTATGCAAAATCTTGTTTTGTGCTTTGAAGTGAAAATAGTGCAGACAGAGTTATTATGAACTCTGTTTGTCCCTCTCACACTCCTCTATCATGGGAAAGCCTCAAGAGAAGGTTGGAATTGTTTCCAAAACTCTGTTTGTCCCTCTCACACTCCTCTATCATGGGAAAGCCTCAAGAGAAGGTTGGAATTGTTTCCAAAACCATCAATGAGAAATTTGTTTGCTTGATGATTTTGGTTACAATTTGGACAAAATTCAATTAATGTAATGAATAACAACCATCCCTCTCCTTTATCATCAGATAAACTCAAAAGGAGGGAGTAAAGATGTTTCAAGGGTTGTCAAAACACCATGAATTGACGTGTGACGACTCTTGACACAATAGACTCAGCATAATGTTCGTATGAGCCCAAGCGATATAACTCATTTTCTTTATGTGGGTTGGTTCATTTTAAGCATAATTCATTAGTCTTTACCATTCCTTAACCCATCTGTCCAAGATGATGGTTACGTCCACTAACTGAGAAACATGTCAAACGGGAAGTGATTCTCAACATGAAAAAGAGACTACGCAGTTGTGAATGAACCTCCGTAGAGATTAAGCCATTAAGCATAAAATCTAATTCATGTTTTGAATAACCGTCAATCGATTGAAACAACTCCCAAATGAGAGAAATGAATGGTAAGTTGCTTGTTAAAATGAGGCTCTTAACATGGAAATTAGACCAAGAAAGGCCAAGAACGATATGCAACAAGCTATGTATATGAACATATGAGACAACAAGCAAACTAATCAAACCATGACTTAATTAAACAACCTAAGACAACCCTAGAACTGCCTCTAAGAGGTGAAAAATAGTGGCTCAAAGTGCATGGATAAAGCCTAAAATGCTAAACAACAAAGAAAGAAAACAAAGCTACTAAGCAAGAACAAGGAGGGGTGGCTATCCCCTCCACTTCTGAAACCTCAAAGCATGATTTTTAGCCTCTTTTAAACTCTGAAAATCAATTTGGAAAGCAAAGAAAAAGGGTGTAAAACAAGGGTTTGAGCTATAAGTGAAGGTGTAAGAAAGAATGGTAACTCTCTCTACCCTTTGGTAGTTCTCCAAACCCAAGCTTATATACTTGAAAGAGAATCAAAACAATACAAAATATATAAGAACTTGATAGTAAGGAAAAGCAAAGAGAGCAAAAGAAGAGATAATAAGCTTATACCTCTCAAGAAGGGCAAGCTCTTTATTGTGAATCAAACTAAGTCCAAACACACTCTCAAGCTTAAATTGTGATGGTCAAGGCTCAAACAAGGTTCTAAGGCTAAGGTGTGAAGGTGTATATGGTGTATGGACATTGGTTCAAGGTGGTAAGTTTGTTCAAAGGTTGATTGCACAAGAAGAATGAGCTCTCAAGAAGGTGTATAAGTATTTTAGAAATTCTTCAACCCTCAAAATAGAGATACAACTTTATTTTTATAGAATTTGAGCCAAAAAGATCATAAATATCTTCAAAAATAGACAACTGGCGGGCTCTCACCCAGAACAGTGTTTCTTGCTACTAAGGCACGACCGGCCATCGATAGCCACAGCCGACTCTTAATGAGGCACGGCCGGGCCTCAATGTGATCCCCCGGCTCTCTGTTCCAGACTCAGCATAGGGTGGCACAATGTGTAAAAATGGATTTCTAAGGTACAAACAGTGTGAATATGGAAGGTTTGGGATTGTTTCAGAGTTTGAACATAGCCCCCTCGTTGAAACCTTGAACCATGTACAACACCACTTTCATCATCGAGTATACTGGGCAAAACGCTTGAGCCTTGAGGGCGGTCAAAAATGGGGTGTCTACACCATCCCTACTAGCAGCCCTCGAAACATTATTTTAATAACAATTTTATCCTGAAACAAAGTGACCATAATGGACATCAAAACACACCCTTAATATTCCATCAAAATTTTCTCTCTACACATCTTAAAAAAAAATAAATCCCAGCGCAAATCTTTTGAGTAAAAAAAACTAAATCCTAATTTTTCCATTATTTCTCACTTACTCTATTGTCCATTGCTTGCTACAGACTCTATTGTCCTCTATTACTTGTAAAGCAATACTCTCATAGTAATACTCTCATATTGCTTTGACCAATGGAAGAGTTGCAGACCAATGTAAGTTCAAATTCAAATAAGAATATGCCTGGTCACAACAAATACAGTGATGAAAAGGTGAGTTTTTTTGTACAAATGTTATTTTTTTTCGCGATTTTCATTTGGCAAAGCTGTGCTGAAACTTGTTATTTTATTCGAACATCAAATACCGAAATTATTATTTCTGTTTGAAAACCAACTTCCAAAATAATTAAAAATATTAATTTGGAAATCAATTTTCAAAAAAAAAATAGTTAAATTCAGAAATTAGGCTTCAAAATTTTATAAGATTATCGGAAGTTAACAATTGAACAAACTACTTTTGTTCGGAAATCCAGTCCTAAATGATGAAAACCAATTTTCTTCCAAGAAATTTCGAGGGTTTCTGGAAAAAACATGGGGAGAAAACCAAATGCAATAGAGCAAAATGACCATAATTGAAAATAATTGTGAATCTTCAACTGCACAATGCAATACAATGGAGCGTCTTCAACGAAGTTCTTCACCATGACTATTTGGGAGTGCCGTGGGTGTGATTGTTTAGGAGGGTGTGGAGGTGTAGGTTGGTGTTTGGGTGGAAAGTGTGTGTAGAAGATTAGAGTTAATGGGTATAATTAGAATATGTGATGTGTAGAATGAGACAAATAATACCTCATCAAATTTATAAGTGTGTGCACTAAGAAATGATGTGCACAGAGATAAATAGGTGTGTGAAAATAGAATTTCTCCAATAGTATGTATTGAGATTTCTTATGGTGTGCGGATAAAATTTCCCTTCTTTTTAGAGTATAGACACCCCATTTTTGACCGCCTACAAGACTTGGATGCTTTATTTTGAGCACTCGATGATTAAAGTTATATTGTGTAAGTGGTTTAAATTCTCAATGAAGGAATCCGAATTCGAGCTCTAAACAATCCGAACCTTCTATACCCAAGATGATTTTGCTTTAGAAATCTCTTTTTAAACACTATGCCAACCTGCATTAAACTTGAAACTGAGAGACAGGGGAACCACATTAGGGCCCAGCCGTGCCTCATTTGGGACCGACCGTGGCCATTGGAGCCTGACCGTGCCTTTTGGGCGATAAACACTGTTTTGGGCGGGAATCCCCCAACTGTCTATTTTTCAAGATATTTATGATCTATTTACCTCAAATCGGGTTACGTGGGTTGAGGGTTGAACTTAGGCTCTGATATGACATGTATTCAAAATTCTTTTCAAAATGAACATGAAATCAAAGTATTCCAAATTTTACGAAATAGTCTATACTTGTGTGCATCACATAGTAAAGATAGCATAAAAATTAGAACAAGAGCATATAATGTACACAAGATTCACATCATGATTAGTAGAGGCCGATCTTTGATCGGGTGAGTGGGGTGCTCAATTCATGACCTTCCCCTCTCATACCTAAGTTCTCAAGCCGAGACACTTTGGTGATGACGGACAAGTGGCCTTTGGCACGAGTCACGGGTTTCCTAATTTTTTCAAAAAAATATTTAGGTGGCGATTCTATAAATCTGGTAATGCAGTCCATTTTTGGCATTTCTGATTATAAATCGATTTTCCAAAAGATTTACTGGAGTTGGACTCTTTTGTGTTCATCTATTTCACATGGCACTTGTGAAACCAGATTAAGAACCACAGGAGTCCGAACTGTAGGGCTATTGTATCTGAGGAAACTAAACCCCTCCTAGGAGCACGAAAAGCAAGTTATAGTTTCTGGCGAATCTGCTGGGGAAATAGAGAACTTGACTCGAACTTCATGATGTGAAATTTTATCTGCATATATATGCTCTTTGCATTGCATTTGCATTGTTACTCTAAGTCACTGTGTTTTCTATTTGCCATTCCTGGACAGTTTGCCGAAGGCTTGCCCAAAAAGCTTACCAAAAAGCTGACCGATCGTGGGCTCTACCATGTTCGAAACACAACCCTTGGATCTAGATTACCGTTGTACCGTTTGATCCTCCTTTCATTTCTTGGTGTTAGGTGTGAGAGGTATATTAGGTAATTTTGCTGAGGTACCCTTTTGACCATTCGGCCTAGCTGCATATAGTGAACCAATAGTGACTGTTCCAAACTTAGGACAGGTTGCTCACCCTTATACAGGATGTTATGAAACTACTTGCTTGAAGTAGTAAAACCCTAGATCATAGCTTCAGGCAGACCTGATATCTGATTGTTGATTGTTGTTTTTCTTTTCTTTTGGCTAGGTACTTTGCAAACATAGCTTCAGACGGACCTAATATCCCCGAAGTTTTGTGGGCTCACTCCAGCAGACTCTGCAAAATCAAGGATCTTGTTGACGGTTAGCCAGTGTTGGTCTCTCTCTCACCAGTTACTCGGAGAAGAGGAAATAGGCAGTTATTATCACCAGCACAAATCACTCAGCAGTCACCCATCCCTTCACCACTAGCTAACTCTCTAAGGCCTGTCACGATGCAAAGTCCAGAATAGGTCACTGCTATGATGGCAGCCTTTCAAAGGACTATGGATACCTTGAATCACAAAATTGCTGCTCAGGATGAAACGATTGTTGAAATGCGACGCTCATCTGAAGCATCGGTATCTGCCGTACACCCAGTCGTAGCTGCCCAGCCAAATCCTGATTCATTGCCACTAGTTGAAAACCCTCAGGTCCCGGATCCTCAAGAGATGTTTCTACATGCTCCAGCTTTTAGGTCTCTGGCACAGCTCCACAGGAGACTCATTCCCTTCGACATCAATGATATCGATCCAGCTCTGATCAAAATCACCAGGCTAGAGAAGGCGCTTAAGAAATCCCAAGGCTTCAATTCCATCCTGAATATTGAAGATGGTTATACCGAGGCTTCGGTCAGATTGCCGGAGAAATTCAAGATGCCTCATATCGAAAGATTTGATGGGAGTGGAGATCCTATTGTGCATGTCGCCTTTTGTTAGATGTTTTGAGGCCAATGGGCTTGACTCGTGCTCAGAAATCGTCATTGTTCGGATGGACTCTATCGGACGTGGCAGCTATCTGGTACGCCAAGCTAGAGGATTCTACCAAACGAAACTGGGAGGAATTGTTTGAGGACTCATACAATACTCAGATAGAAGTAACAATCAGTGAGCTGGAGGCGACTACTTAGAATCCGAAGGAATCCTTCATCGACTTTGTTGCAAGGTAGAGGGAAAAGGTAGCTAGGATGACGAATAGGCCCTCAGAAAGGGAACAAGTCCGGTTGGTGGTTTAGAATCTTGAGCCGGATATGTTACAACAAATGATAGGAGCACCACTGTCTACATTTGCTACTCTGCATGAGTTGGGAGTCCAAATTAAAAGTGCATTCAAGAAAGGCATCATCCAGAGAACAAGTGAACTGGCAAGAAGGCCGTTTTCTAGGAATACCAATGCTAGTAATAGCACTATTCCTTGGCCTGCAGAGATTAGCACCGGTGCTACAATGGCCAAAATGGCCGATCCCTTCGCCACTACAACTTCACAACCCACCGGTCCTAACCAAAACCAAAGAACCTTTACGCCTCTCCACATGAGCCCAGCCGCGCTCTTCAACTCCATATGGAGAAAGGGCAGCTCAAACCCCTCAAACCTCGTCCTCTCCCTGACCCACTCCCATCTAGACATGACCGCACCCAGTTCTGCATCTTCCATCAATAGCACGGTCATCCCACCGATTGATGCTATCGCTTACGTCATGAGATCCGGGATCTCATTGACAATAAAATCATCGCCACACCCTCCAAACCGATTGTGACCACCAACCTACTTCCCACCCATAACCAAGTCCCGTTACCCAGAAACATCAACCTAATCCATACCCTACCACCCACCTTTAACCCCAGCGCATATATCACCCTATCTCATCTACCTAAGCTAGAGGTGGTTATTTCAAAAAGCACGGATATGTGGATGATGGACAAAACACCCAAACCCAACCAGGACCCTTGGTAGTGGAAGCGGAGGAGGAGAAGAATGCACTAGATAAAGGGTTGTCTGACACCCAAGTTATAAAGAAAGGGGCCTTATTCACAGAAAAATATGACCTAGTCGGCACATTGTGGCTGCTGACCAGCCAAGGCCTATAGTCATCCTGCCAGATTCTTTCAGCATCAAAGCCATTGGGGAAGATGAGCTAGGGAAAAATCTGAATGATTGGCCAGAACAAGGCCATAATGACATCTGGTGGACCTAGAGAAAGATTTGGAGAACCTCTAGAGGTTGTGGGCAGCGTACAAATTGGGTAGTGGGATCTAGGCCAGCTTGAAACCAGTAATGGGTGGTTAAGTGAAAAAGAATCAGATACGGAGGAACAAATGAAGAGAGATCTAAAAAGAGAGGAAGTGGGTGACAATCGTAAAGCTGTGGCTGTTCCCAAGGTTGAGGCCGTGCCTATGACTGAGCCCATGCCTATAATTGACAAGGAACGAGAGTTGGAACATTTTCAATAAGAAAAAATAGAGGAAATCTGGAGAAAGATAGCCCGAGAGCAGGAAAAAGGAAAGAGAAAAGAAGGGACCGAGACAGTAGTCGACTATGTCCAAACCATAGAAAAGCCCGTGTGGGAGTCTGGCGATAAGGGAAAGATGCCAAAGAAACTCCGACAGTATCGAAGGGAAGAGATTGAATCAGCTATAGAGGAAGAGTGGCATGTCAATGAAGAGAGCGATGTCAATATGATCTAGGTAGAGCTCAATAATGACATGGCAATGGCTGCAGATGAGTGGTGGAAAAATGATGATCTGAGCCATGCGTATACTGACGAAGGGTGGAAAGTTGATACCCGTAATGATACGTGGTATGCAGAGAAGATTAACCACATGACCTGAAGTGATTGGTATTTCAAACCCCTAGCTTTAGATCAGCCAGCATCTTGCAGGAGAGAGGCTAAGAAATCAAAAGAGAAAAACGTTGAAAAAGACCTGGTCTTAAAACAGCTCAAGAAGATTCAAGAAAACATATCAATCTGAGGGCTACTGATGGCTTCTCAGAAACATAGGTAGGCACTACTAGAGGCAATGAACATGACGAAGCCACCAATCGACACCACTATTGACCAACTGGTGTTTTCGGTCACCTCTGGGAACGTTACGCCAATGATATCTTTTATAGATAAAGAGTTTCCACCTGTTGGTGCCAACCATAACCGACCCCTATATGTGACTCTAGAGAGTCAGAAGAAATGGATTCCGGTGGTGCTAGTAGATACTGGCTCGGCAATTAATGTGTGTCCGGTAAGGACTGTTTACGCCATAGGTTTGAAGTCAGCTGACTTCACGCCTACAACTCAAGCTGTTTAAGCCTATGACAACACCAGCTGAGAAGTCATGGGGACCTTTAAAATCCATATATTAATCAGCCTATCTGAACATAAGGTTGAATTCCATATTATGGACGTATCGGCGACTTTCAATCTATTCCTAGGAAGGCCATGGTTGCATCAGATGAAGACAGTTTCATCAACAGTTCACCAACTGGAGAAATATCCATTTAAAGGTGGGATTACTACTATCTACGGCAATTCTACGATCCATCATCCCTAAGGAACTACCACACCTTTGTTAGAAATTATACACGGGAAAGAGGATGTGTTCCTCTTTGGTTTCTCCTTGGCAAAGGCTCGATTGGTCCAAACTATCATGGCGAAAGATGACAGGAACTACATGAGCACCCAGGCCATCTATATGATGAACAAACAAGGGCATATTCCTTGATCAAGACTGGGCAAGAGTGGCAGGCAAGGAGGTACTATGGCCAAAGAGATGAGTCATAACCCCAATGTTTTTGGGCTGAGGTACAAGCCTACTACTAAAGACTGGAAAAGGAAGGGAGATGAGTTGAGGGGGAGACTTAAAGCAAAGTGGACTGGGAAGCAATATGAATTAGTCCACAAGCCAATTTGGGGAACCCTAAACGGACACTTTGTCCGCCAAGCGGAAGATTTCCCATTTTGTGGATTTCTAGAGCCTTGGTTTGACCAGGAAACAAAGACAAGGTACCTGGGGTTCGAGATCTTTTTCGGGCACCAGTTACCAGAAGATGAGGATGGGCAGAAAGACCTAAGCAATAGTATAGAACAAGGAAGGACTGTAAGCTTGGACATCGATGAAGAAAAGCTACTAGGGAAACCACTGGCTGACCTACTAGCGAGTTCTAATGTTGGGGCTGAGCCTGTCAACTTGGGGGATAGTGTTACTATCTCTATGAACAAGGATAAACCAGCAACGAATTTCACTAGTCTCATCATGGACATATTTGAGGCTCCACGCCTGGTCTGGCAATTTGGGAAGGACACCATCAACAGTTCTGAATCGGATAATGAGTTTGAATCTGATTCCACTGAATCTGTGGAGTCAAAGTTAGATTCGAGTTTTTCTGAGTCTGGTACTTTTGGGAGTGGTAACCCGGATACCAAAGTCCTGTCTAGGTCTTCATTCAGCTTTTCTTTTAAGTCAACTGTAACCAAAGATCCAGACTTTTTGAATGAAAATGCAATAGATTTCACCTACAACTCTATGCTTTTGGTTTGTTGCACCGATCTTGATTTTCAAAATTTTGACTTAAACAAAGAGGAAGAAATTCCTTGGGCTTTGAAAAATTTGGTTAATCATGAGGAGGAGAGGCGTGTTCAGCCCCGTACAGATGAACTCGTTGCAATTAACATGGATACTGAGAAGGATCCCCACTTGGTCCAGATCGGGTCAACGTTGTCTTCGGAAGAAAGCGAGTGTTTAATCACTCTATTAAAATATTTCAAAGATGTTTTCGCATGGTCCTACGAAGACATGCCTGGAATCGATCCTGAGATTGTACATCACCAGATCCCTCTTAACCCTGAGGCCTGACCAGTTAAGTAGAAACTGCGCAAAGTCCGTCCAGATTGGGCCTTGAAGATTAAGGAGGAGGTCACCAAACAAATTGATGCGGGCTTCTTGATGGTATTTGAGTACCCAACTTGGCTAGCTAATATCGTTCTAGTTCCAAAGAAAGACGGTCGAATCAGGGTTTGCGTTGACTTCCGGGATCAAAAAAGAGCTAATCCGAAAGATAACTTTCCATTGTCACAGATCTACGAGTTGGTAGATTTCACCGCTGGCCATGCCTTGCTTTCGTTTATGGATGTGTTTTCCGGATATAATCAGATTCTGATGGCACCAAAGGACAAAGAGAAGACTGTTTTCACTATGCCGTGGGGTACTTACTACTACCGAGTCATGCCTTTTGGGTTGAAAAATGCTGGGACTATATATCAGAGGATTGTGACTACAATCTTGCACGACATGATCCATAAAGAAGTTGAGGTGTATATGGATGACATGATTGTCAAGTCTAAAGAGCGAGAAGGCCCCTGCACCGCACTGGAAAAATTCTTTGAACGGATCAGGGAGTACAGATTGAGGTTAAACCCACAGAAATGCACCTTTAGGATGACTGCAAAAAAAATACTGGGATTTCTGATAACGCAGGGGGAAATTGAAGTAGATCCATCCAAAATCGAGGCCATTTTAGAAATGCCACTACCAAGGACTGAAAAGGCGGCGTGTGGCTTTCTAGGTAAAGTGCAATTCATAAGACGGTTTATCTCAAAATTAACCTTGACTTGTGAACCATTTTTGGTCTTTTGAAGAAAGGAAAGAAGTTCCAATGGGATGATCGATGTCAGTTCGCCTATTGAACAAGTTGCAACGCAGTATTTGGAGAATCCACATGGTGTTGTTCGCCACCAAGAATTAGAGAAAACACTGATCTTGACTATCAGTTAACAACTTCGACCACTGGGGTGCATGCTTGCTCAATAATCAATAAGCTAAGGTAGAGAAGGACATCTACTATTTGAGCAGAAGATGCTAGTTATGAGACCCGCTACACTCCCCATAGAAAACTGTGTTAAGCTTTGGGTATAGGCAATAAAGGAAGTTAAGACACTACCTATGTTTAGCTCACTCCATAATTCTAAGTCCGAGATTAGATCCCATCAAATATCTCTTTAAGAAAATCGGCACTTACGGTAAGCTAGCTCGTTGGTTGCTCCTTCTCTCCGAGTTTGACTTAAATATGTTCAACACCGCAAATCAGTTAAAGGAGAGCGGTAGCCGAATTTCTAACGGACCAACCAGTCGGAAGGAGATGAAAGTGCTAGAGTATCTGTTTTCCAGATGAAGACATTCTCAGATTTAAGAGGAAAACGTGGACAGTGGTACTTTGACAGAGCATCTAATCAATACGGTTAATAAATAGGTTGTGTTCCTATATAATCCTTGGCATTCAAACTTCAATCAAGTGTCTAATAACGAAGCACAATATGAGGCCGTGTATCGTTTTGGATTAGAAGCTGCCCTAACTAGGGGCAATAAGGTGGACGTCATTGGAGAATCGAACCTGTTATTTCTCAGCTAGCGGAGACTGGAGGGTCAAAGAAAGAGACATGAAGGTTTATCATCAAACCCTAGATATTCTAATTGCCGGGTTTTGAAAACTAATGTTTACACATCTGTTAAGGAGAACAACCGGTTTGCTGATGCATTACAACTCTATCTTTCATGGTAGACATCTTGCTTGGCGTCAAGATGCGTCCGATTATCATTGAGTAGAAATATGTGCCTTGCTTATTGAGACCATTGTCGTGATGGATGAGGTTCAAAAAAGAACCCTGGTAACTACAACATTTTGGAATTTTCTGGAAAATGATACTTATCCACCAGGGGGCAAATCCTAAAGATAAAATGGGAAATACGGCGTTGCCGTCCAGTTCATTATCTATAGGGATAAGTTTGTACAAAAAGAGTGTGGATCTGCCTTTTCTCGTGCCCCGCCTTTCAGAAAGGGTTTGAAAAGAAGGCCTCATAGTTCGGACTATCAACGGTTCTTAAATCTAAGTCTCACAAGTGCAATGTGAAACTGATAATCACTAAAGAGTCCAAATCTGGCTAAACCTTTTTGGAAAAATCGATTTTAAATCAAATAATGCCAAATTGGACTGCTTTTCCAGATTAACAAATCCGCCACCTAAATATTTTATTAATTGGAGAAATTTAGGAAACCCTGATTCCCTCGTGCCAAAGGGCCACGAGTCCGTCATCAGCAAAGTTACCTCAGCTTGGAATCTCGGGTACGAGGGGGAAGGTCATGATTGGAGCACTCCCGCTCGTCCGATCAAAAGATCGGCCTCTACTACCCATGAAATGTTCATTTATAAACACATGTGCTTTTTATTTCGGTTTATTTGAAACTAACATTACTATGTGATGCACACAAGTAAGTAGTAGACTAAATAGCAAGAATTGAACTTTCAAGTCATATTGTTTTGCGAAATGGTTTGAATTTGCACCCTCAAGTGGCTTTTAAAACATGCGTTTGCTACCTCAAGTGGGGTTAAAACATGATTGTGCCACAACAAAGTGGGCTTTAAAACTTACATCCATTGAATCATTCCAATTCAAACACAAAACCTTCAATCCAAGGCATTCATTGCAGTTTTAGCATTTAAGCACACAGCCCTCATGGCAAGCATGCCTAGTCATGGCAACACTCACACTCATGAAAGTTGGCTAAAGCGTAAAACTGCACCTAGTACTCCAAGCTAGGAAAGAAACAAAGTTAAAACAATGCATGATTCTAACTATCACAAGATGCCTAATGCGAACAGCACGTATATGCATTAAATAGGCTCGACTACTAAATATGGCATATGATTCAATTTGATAACTGCGGTTTAACAATGTTTCAAATAAGTATTGAATTGCAATGCTGTTTGATGATGGGCCAAGCCTCGGTGCATGCAAGACAATAAATGATGCAAACATGGCGAGCATAACGAGTATGCTAATCAAGATATGTCCTAATCTAACCATCGAAAGAGATTAAATAAAAGAGAGAAAGACACGAGGTTGGAAGACATGCACACACGCACTCACACTTATTACAACATTACGCCCTCAATGAAGAAGGTCGAATGAAATAAAGCTAAGCTCATCTAAGCTAAGCTAATCAAACTAATCTAATTAAGCTAATTAGACTATTTATTACAATCAAATGAACAACTAGCAACCAATTACTAATTATTACAAACACTTAACTAAATTAAGCAAACTTAATTTATTAAAATGAATGTAACACTAAACTA
>NW_021028769.1:30037-43205 GCF_004153795.1 Camellia sinensis | reverse complement strand
AATGTTCAAAAAAAAAATGCCCAACATGTAAAAAATAAAATAAAAATAAATAAAAAATTTCTAGTCGGCGGACTATTTTTCTAATACCAAGTCTTGGAAGCCCATCCGAATCCCCTTAAGGAGGCTCATCCTAGTCCGGAGCTCACTATCAATCCTCTCCCCATCTCTCAATATAAGCACAATATTAGTGGGTCTCACCTCACTACTAATCTCAATCAAACGGGGCCCAAAGAAGAAGGGAAAGTTTCTGCATTTGGTGGTGAAAGCAGAGTTCTTAACGCCCAAGTGTACACTTTCTGGCTTGTTATTGGTATGTCAATTTCTTATATTCAATTAAGCTCTCAAAAGGACTAAACTTCTAATTCATGATAGGGATTTACCCTCTAAAAAAATTAGACCGAGTTTAAAATTTAAATAATGAATATTTGTTGTCAATTGATCCATGTATTCTAGTCAACCCATGTTTGTTTTTGTCCCAAAGTTCATTTATTTTATTTTATTTTTATCAATTCAAGCATATGTTTCTATCCTTTCTGATCGAAACATGATCAGACAGAATTTTATGAGACACAAAATACATGAATGAGCATAATTTTATAATATTTGTTAATGAAATCTATGTCTAAAAATTCATATTCATTAATATATTTCAATAATGTCTTCTTAACATTATTAGTGGAAATATCATAGAAAATGTACCAAAAATTTCCATAAGCGGCTTCGCTCGATCCAAACAACCTGCGCTCGAGCGTAAAATCATCCTTCTCAGGTTTTTTGCCAGACGCAACCTTCGCTTGAGCGAGCAAGGACGAACATGCAATTTCGAATACAATTTTGCATTTTGCTTCGGGGGCGCTGCCCCTCTACCTCGCCTGGGCATTGCCCCGGACCCGCCAAGGGGCATTGCCCCTTGGACCCCCGCGAGCTGACCGGGCAGCTTGATCCCTGTCATAGTCAGCGAAGTGGCAATCTTGAAAAAATTAACATCACAAATTTCTCTTCAAGGCACAGTTCGGGTTGGATTCGCATCTAAGTACTCATAATCTCATTGAAATAAAAAGAGCGAATAAAAGTACAACTAAAAGGAGTTTTGTCAAACGAGATTGCCAAGAATAAAAAGCTAACAAACTTATATAATTTATAGGCATGTTCTTAACTAATACTATTCTATCGAAGGAATTTTGTCAAAACTTCTATTTCATGATAGGGATATTGGTAATCCCTGTATAAAAATATATATAGACAAATTAAAATTTTAAATAATGAATATATATAGACAAAAGGTCTGATTTCTCTCCCATTTTTAGTCAAAACTTTGGGTGGGGGTGTGGTCCTGCCAGCCCCAAAAGTCCATCCTTGCGCATAGACTTCTGAACTTGTGGTACTCTTTGAAATTTCCTCCTCTCACCTTTACACGCTCTCTCATTTATATTTATTTATCAGTTTAGCCATAAGTACTCTCTCTCTCTCTCTCTCTCTCATCTACATTTATTTATCAGTTTAACCAAGGATAAAGAGAAGAAAAAAACAAAGAAAAAGGCAAGTTTAGTCTGCATTTGGTGGTGAAAGCAGAGTTCTCAACCCGAGTGTACACTTTCTGGCTGTTGGTATGTGAATTTCTTACTCAACTTGAGCTTTCTAAAGGACTAAACTTCTATTTCATTATAGGGATATGGTAATCCCTGTAAAAAAATTAGACAAATTTAAAATTTAAATAATGAATATTATACTTATTAGTGGACAAGTACAATTTTATAATATTTATTAGTGGAATCTCCATATAGAAATCCATATTTATGAATATATTTTTGTATAAGATAATGTGTTCCTAACATAATTAATGAAAAGGGAAGAAGTTATTTTCCAACCGTTTCATCATTTAGCCATCATTCTTACAACATCTCCAATTATTATTGTCATTTGGGCAATACTAAAGTTATAATTTGACATGTTATAGTAGCAAAATGTCAAATTATATCAATGGTATTTCAATAGTGACATGCTATTTTGGCACAATGACAGCCAACTTGGTATCCCTAACATTACTCTATTTCCATTCCAGATCCTTCCATTCTCTCTCTCTCTCTCCTCCCTTTCTTTCCTCTGTTTTTTTTGTTTTGTTTTGTTTTGTTTTGTTTTTTGACCCCTCTCTCTCTCTCTCTATATATATATATATATATTCTACCCATCAAATCTCTTTGTCGATTCAAGTTCGTATCTCGTTTATGACACACTCTGATATTCAATCTCTCCCAAACCCACTTCACTCTTCAATGTGAAACTCGCAAACATGGTGTATCATTGATTGTTCATTGTGGGTGTAAACACAAATTTCGTGTCCTACAATTAAGACACGAAATAAATGCACAAGTAATTAATTTAATTGATTATAATAAATGAGTACAATTCTTTGTGGTTTGCTCTTCTACAAGAGAACAAATCGTTTGAGATCTCTGAAATGGGTTGCAATCCAGTGGCTGTAGAAGCTTGTTGTTGAATTGAACAAGTTCATAAATTTCTTCAAATCTTTAAATGGAGAAACTTGGAGAAGAAAGGCTTGATCGAGAGCTTGAATGACTTGATCTCGAACGAGTCTTGAAATGATATCTTTGAAAAGAGCGACCAAATTTGTATTTGTAACTTAAAAGAATTGGCACAAGTTTGGAGTGCTTGATAATCATTTCTTTTAAGTTTGAGGAACTTTAGAGAGAATTTTAAGAAGAGAATTTGGCAGTCTCAAGATTGCTTAGGAGCTTGCAAGACCATTAGCCAAAAAAAATGTCTCTCTCTTCTCCCTAATGAGAGCCTCTGTTTATAGGCTTAGAAGGGGAAGATTAATTTTGGGAACTCCACAATTAACTCTAATTTCCAAGAAACAAGTAATTTATCTACTATAGAAATTATTCGCATTAAATTTTAAATTTAAATTTGAATTATTCCACCAAATTTTGACAAAATATTTTGTGGGCCCCACACTTTTTGGGTTGACCCAATTATCAAAATAGGTTCACTTTTCTTTTGGCATGACCCATAACTTAAAATGGGTTGAGATCCATAATTTTAGATTTTAGTAGTACCTACCTCCGTTTGAAAATTTTGACCATCTTAATTTTGACCAATCAAGAAAATTTATTTGCCTTGATTAATCAGATGGTGATCAAGACACGTTAAAATTTAAGTGTCTATAAATTGCCCCACTTCAAAATTCTGGCTTGATGCTTACTTGCTAACATCAAATCTGAGGTTTAAAGTAGATTGCTCATGCTTTTTTTTAAATTTTTTTTTTTTACTTTTATTTATTTATTTATTTTTTTTTTATGCGGGAGCACTGAGCAGCTTTTGCAGCTCTTTTTCTCTTCTTATGAAAATAATAATGAGGAGGATGCTAGGGTTTGCGCCGTTTCATACAAGCACAGTTCAGCACCTCATTATATAAGGGATTGCATTCTTAGGCTACCGCTTGACTTTGTGTTTGTTTGATAAAATCAAAGTTCAACACTTCATTGTATATAAGCACGGCAGGAGACTGGAGAGTGGAGTCAATCTCATTGGCAAGGTAAGAATTATTTATTATTTATTCATTTTAGGAAAATTTACCCCTAAATCCTATTTTCTGAAAAGTTGAACCATTTAGTCCTAAAAGTTTTCTTATGCACCATTTAGTCCCATTTATACATCATCATCAAAACAACATCGAACATCATCATCAAAACAGCATCAAACATCATCCGATATTTTTGATGTTTGTGGGTGTTTCAAACATCAGATTCATTTTTAAAAAAAAACTCACCTTGTTCACTTTTCCATCTTCCATTATCACAACTTTTCAACGGGCTCAAAAATTTCACAAACTTCAAACTTCAAAGATCTAACTGGAAAAAAAAAATCAAGAAAAAGCGATACTAAAATGATTGAATTCGAGTCGAACCTTGGTGAATTCTCGAGAAATCGAAGCTTTAGCAGAATCAAGCAGTGGAGAAAATAGTTTCGGAAATCTTCCGAAATCTCAGGCGTGAAACAGAACCGAATCAGATCGGATCAGCTGTTGCGCGATGAATCTGATGAAAGAGATCGACGGCGGCCGATTGGTCCGCCATTGTTAGGGTTTACAAAACACGTCGGAGTTGAGAGAGAGAGAGAGAGAGAGAGAGAGAGAGAGAGAGAGAGATTCAGGACATCATCAAGATGTTGCTCTGGTTCTCCCTCTGCGATAGCCGGTGGGATCCAAACCCAGATTAGATGATGTTTTGTTCATGATGTTCTGACGTTGATGTTCATGATGGTAAACATTAGATTATTGAAATCTGATATTCATAATGGTAAATGAATATGATGTTTCATTCTATAATTTCAAACATTATTGAAATTTGATGAACATTAGAAATATGATGTTTGAAACATTATTGTAATTTTTCACAATGTTTGAAATCTGATCTCAAACATTGTAATTTTTCACATTATTGTAATTTGATGTTGTTTTGATAATGATGTTGTGATGTTTGATGTTGTTTTGATAATGATGATGTTGTTTTGATGATGATGATGTTTGATGTATATGCCCTCTATGGTCAATTTCCTTATAATGGGACCTTTCAGTCTATAAGAAAACTTTTAGGACTAAACAGTGCATAAGTTGTTAATTTGGGATTTATTGGTGCATCACCCTTTATTTTATCATTGTGTCTTTATGTATCCAAGCACAACATCGTCATTTTCTTTGTTTGATAGGTGCATGATGTCACCATAATAATCCTTGACCTTTTGTTTGTTTGTTTGCACAAACATGTGCACGCACCATACCTATGCCTTGTTTGCATCAGTGCACTTGGACATTTTTTTTTTTCTTATGTAGAGACTCGTATCTTTTTTTTTTTTTTTGCACAATACCTATGACTTGAAGGCCTACATATGTGTAGTCCAACTATTTGCATCAGTGTATTGGAATTTATTTTTTTTTTCTTTGAGCCTTCTTTGCAAATTGCATTTTATTATTGTCCATAAGAATAATGAGTTTGTAAGAATAATTAAATAATATATCCCACTACCCTTTCACCATAATTGATTATTTTGACTTATGTGGGGATGCGCCTATCGAGCTAGCCACTTGGATATTGGGCTAGTGAAATAAACACTTCCACTACCACCACACATTCAACCATAGGTGATTAGTTTGACTTATGTGGGAGAATGCGCCTATCGAGCTAGCCGCCTGGATATTAGGCTAGTGAAGTAGACACTTTCGCCACTACCTATCCAACCATAGATGATTATCTTAACTCATGTGAGGGAATGCGCCAATCAAGCTAACCACCTAGATATTGGGCTAGTAAGTAGGCACTTCCATCACCACCACCCATTCGACCATAGGTGATTAGCTTGACTCACGTAGGGGAATGCGCCTATCGAGCTAGCCACCTGGATATTGAGCTAGTGAAGTAAACACTTCTACCACTACCACACATTCGACCATAGGTGATTAATTTGACTTATATGGATGAATGCGCCTATCGAGCTAGCCGCCTGGATATTGGGTTAGTGAAGTAGACACTTCCACCACCACTCATCCGACCATAGGTGATTAGCTTGACTCACGTGGAGAAATGTGCTTATCAAGCTAGCCACCTGGATATTAGGCTAGTGAAGTAGACATTTCCACCACCACCACCCATTCAACCATAGGTGATTAGTTTGACTTATATGGAGGAATGCGTCTATTGAGCTAACCGCCTTGATATTGGGCTAGTGAAGTAGACACTTCCACCACCACTCATTTGACCATAGGTGATTAGTTTGACTTATGTGGAGTAATGCGGCTGTCGAGCTAGCCACTTGGATATTGGGCTAGTGAAGTAAACACTTCCACTACCACATATTCTACCATAGGTGATTAATTTGACTTATGTGGAGGAATGCACCTGTCGAGCTAGCTGCTTGGATATTGGGCTAGCGAAATAGACACTTCCACCACTACCCATTCGACCATAGGTAATTAGTTTGACTTATGTGGGGGAATGCGCCTGTCGAGCTAACCGCTTGGATATTGGGCTAGTGAAACAAACACTTCCACACCACTTATTCGACCATAGATGATTAGTTTGACTTATGTAGGAGAATGTGCCTATCGAGCTAGCCGCTTGGATATTGGGCTAGTGAAGTAGACACTTCCACCACCACTCATTCGACCATAGGTGATTAGTTTGGCTTATGTGGAGAAATATGCCTATCGAGCTAGCCGCTTGGATATTGAGATAATGAAGTAGACA
Organism: Camellia sinensis; assembly: GCF_004153795.1. Classification (NCBI taxonomy): domain Eukaryota; kingdom Viridiplantae; phylum Streptophyta; class Magnoliopsida; order Ericales; family Theaceae; genus Camellia; species Camellia sinensis. The sequence continues at coordinate 36,942 of NW_021028769.1, read as the reverse complement.
TTTCCACCACCACCTCTTTGATCATAGGTGATTAGTTTGACTTACGTCATGATCATGTATTATATATGTCTCTCCACAATGCATGCATTTTTTTTTTAAATAATTGTTTGGCTTTGCTTTGTCACTTAGTGATGGTGTACTTCAAGACTTTTAAGAAGGGATATTTGACCATTCTAGAAGACTCTAATGATGCTATTGAGGAGGGGACTACTCTTCCAATTCGCTCTCCTTTCCTTGCTTGGGATTTAAAGTTTGAGCTACTTGATAGTTCTTTTCATTTGGCGCAATGGGCTCGTGAGACTTCATGTTAATTGGTTGAAGGCTTGTCACACTTTAGGGTTTTATTATTAAAGTCATCTAACTATGAAGACATTGAGGATCTTAGTGCATTTCCTACCTTTGGGAGGGCGGTTTGGGCTCAAAAGGTGGCATGGGGCACTATTTTCAGGGCCATAGCAAAACCTTCTTTTTGTGAAGGATATTGGGAATGGTTGAAGGATACACTGGGGCAACATCGTGAGGTACTACAATAGCTGGCATTCACGATGCAATTTATGCCTCATTGTTCTTGTATGACCTATTACATAGTGTTATGCAGACGGATTACAAATGTCAATTCTCCTAAGGCCACGTGTCCGTCATCACCAAAGTTGCCTCAGCTCGGGAACTTGGGTACGAGGGGGGAAGGTCATGAAATGAATACCTCCGCTCGCCCGATCAAAGGATCGGCCTCTACTAACATGATATGTTGTTTTTATAAACACATGTATTCTTATTCCGGTTATTAATCTAGAATTACTATGTGATGCGCACAGCATACAAATATAGACTACATCACTCAATTTGGAACAAAACATCTCACGTTTGTTTTTGAAAATGGTTTGAAAGTGCTACTCGCAAGTAGGCTAAAGCGCAGATTTGCCACCCTCAAGTGGGCTTAAAACATGATGATTTGCCACTTCAAGTGCGCTTAAAACTCACATTTCGATGAATTGTTCCAATTCAAGCAATAAAGCCTTCATCCACAGGCATTCATGCAGTTAAACACTTAAACAGTTAGCCTCATGGCAAGCATGCTATCATGGCAATCACTTACACACATGTAAGGATGCTAAAGCATAAACACTTACAGTGTACTCCGAGCCAAAACAGAAACCGATTAGAAATCAATGCATGATCCTAATGATATAAGATGCCTAATGCAACGCATACAAAATGCAACTAGAATAAGCTCAACTAGCTAAGATGGTATATGAATGCAACACTTGATAACATGCTTTGGAACACATATTCAAGAAAGTGTATTGAAATACAATGTAGTTTGAATGATGCGCCAAGTACGGTGCATACAAGACAAATGAATGATGCACGCATGCAAGCATAAGGATGCTAATTGAAACATGGCCTAAAACTAACCATCAAAAGCTGGTAAATAAAAGGGAGAAAGACATGGGGTTGGAAGACATCCACACACACACACATGCACACTTATTACAACATTTGCCCTCTCGACGGAGGGTCCGAATAAATAAGCGCTAACTAGCTACGCTAATTAAACTAATTATTACAAACCAACTAATTAACTATGCTAAGCTAATTAATTATTACAACTCTAAATTAAACTAATTAATTACAAAACATGCAATTAACTACAACTAGCTAGTAAAACGGTAAAATGGCCTCGCGGGCGAGGGAGGCATACATGCTCGGTCGCGTCCTCCCGGAAATCCACCACCTTGCCTCAAGATGCCTGTATTTACACTCTTTTGTACCTCTGAAAGTTATGCCAACTTCCAGAATATTTCTGACCCACCTTAGGAACATGCTAAGGGATGGTCGGCCAAGAGGGATGGCCATCAGCCGGAGTTGATGGCCATCGGCCACTTCTGATAACCGATTGGCATCCTTGGTGGCCGGTCGGTAGATTTGATGGCCGGTCAGCCACTGCTTCCTGTAATTTCTCCTTTTGCTGCAATAGAGCACAAACAGAGGCATGGCAGTGTATTTACAAGGAAATATGTGTGCAACTACACTCCTTATCATGTCTCAAGCTCAAAGGAGTGTAGTGCCCGACTTTCGAGCCACCAATCACGCATCTCAATGCATGATGGCCAAAGAGGCCAAGTTGCACAAGTTAATGTCAATGAATGCACACAAATAACACATAAGGGCCTCCACCTCTATCATGCTTGATCAAGAGGGTCGGCGACCGAGAAATGAGACGCGTTTCATCACTTCAAGTATGAAACGTGTGACATTCCTCGTGTTTGGATTGATGTCCAATCTAAACACAATGCAACACACACAACATGCCTATCTAACAATGTTAATGTGGCATGCGCAAGACTTCATCACATAAGCAATGCATGCATGGCATGTTTAAAAGCTAAGGCACCAAAGCTAATGAAACATGTTATACATGAAGCACACACTACAATGCTCAAATGGTCAAACCAATTATGGACAGACCTAAGATGCTCCAAAACAAAGGCCAAAACATGCTAGAAATGGAGCCCAAAAGCTTATACAAGCACGCATACACATTAGCTCACAAACAAGGCATGAAGACACAACTCACAAACACATTGAAGGAGTAGAAAATGTGAGGGTGTGGCAATGAAATATGCTCTAAAATCATGTAAGAAATGAGGCTATACCACGTAAAAATCACATTCCAAGCATGCTAGGGACCTCAAACACAAAGCTAGTGAAGCCAACTATGCCATAGCTATACAAAGCAAGCCATATATGACCAAGACCACTTAAAATAGACCTCAAGCATGTTAAATTAGTGGCAAAAATGTGCTGGAGCAAAACTAACACATGCTAAAATGATGAACTAAAGCATGAAGCATGCTAGGCCAACAAGTAGAATTACACTACAAGTGTATGAAGCATTCAAGAGACAACTAAACCAGCCAAAAACAGAGTTATATCAAGTCCAAAAACTCACAAAAACATGCTCAAACTAAGCCTTAAGATGATAGAAATACATGCTCATTTGATAGGCCAATAACATATGCTAACAAAACAAGAGGAGGGGGGACCACCCCCTCTGATTTTGGACCTCAAAACCACATTTTTACCACTGAAAATCCACTGGATTTCAGTGGCTAAAAGACCACATAAAGATGACCTCAAAGGCCTTAAGAGATGGCTCAAGGCAAGGCCAAACAAGCCACCAAAGGGGGTAAACCACCCCTAACACCAAAGAGGTCTCAAACAACCACCTTAAGCACTTGAAAATATAACTTTTTACAGTTGAAAGCTAAGCCAAAAGAAGCATGCAAGGATGGCTAAGTAAGCAACTACAACAAAGCTTTAAAGAGGATAAAGACTCACCCGTGAAGAACCACTTCAAAACAGTAACTTATGAGGCAAAAACCAAGCTTTTGAGCTTCAAACAAACCTTCAAGTGCCTCAGCTCAAGAGTGAAGGTGTTTCACTAGGTACTTTAGTGCAAAAGTGTGAAGAAAAACCACTTTAAGGCACAAACTAGTGCAAATATAGAGAGAGAGGGAGAAATATATATATATATATATATAGAGAGAGAGAGATGTATAGCCCTAAGTAATTTTTCAGAACCTCTGAAAAGGGAGAGGGAGCTTTCCTCTTATAGAAATCCAAGTCTCAATTTTGTTGGACAAGCTAGAAGCATGGTACAATCCCTCTATACACGTGTATGGATGATGCATTTTGTGCTCACCAGCTGGTACAGCTGGCAACAAAATATCTGCAAAAGCAAAGAAAAAGGCCTTGGCCAAAAGAAATGGCCGACCAGCCATCAGTGATGCCGACCGGCCACCACTGATAGCCGATGGAAAGAGGGCATGGCTGATGGGCACAGGGCCTGCCCGATGGGTTGTGGGGATGGCCAGCAAGTCACCTCATTTCCTCAGAAACAAAGCCACAAGCTCTTGGTCCACAACCAAGCACAAAATAGACAAGTGAGAGGTTCCAAGGCAAGGCGCACGACCGAGACCTTCAGGAACTCAAAACGAACACGAATATGGATGATCATCGAGTGTTCAAACGATGACGCCCAAGTCTTGAGAACGATCAAAAATGGGGTGTCTGCAGGGCCGAAGAAGATGCTGCTCTCTGCCCTCCTCTCCTCTGCAGGCAAGCTGGAGACTTGTGGCCCAGCTGACCACATTTGTAACAAGAGATGTCTCCTTGTCCGCCTCTCCCAGAACCTAAACTCGGTACTGGAAAGGTAGATCTAGAATATGCCCCCTGGGACTACTGAGGGTTAGGACCCCTCTGCCTTTTACCGGCCCCCTGACCTTCCTGACTCCTCTTGGAGCCCCTCATCCTCTCCTCCTCCGCCTGCATAATGGTCTCAAGATGGGCTGCAGCTGCAACAAAGCGCCTATACTCCCTAGTCATGGACCCAACCACTTGAAACATGAGTCCGGTCCTCAACTTCTTCTCAAACCCCAAGCATCTACGCTCTTCGGTTGCCACCAACTCTGGTGCAAACCTCGATAAGTTAGTAAAAGTGGCCTCAAACTCTGCCACTGGTGTATTCACCTGCTTAAGCCGAAAAAACTGGTCTCTCAACTTCTCCCTAACAGTAGGAGGCAGAAACTTCTCTTGAAAGGCATAAACGAAAGCCTTCCAAGTCCCTCCAATACACCCTCTAACAAACTTCCACCACTGACCCATGTCTTCCTTCAACTGGAAGGACGCAAAGGTCATCCTCAACCCTCCGTCCTCAATGCCAAGCATCTCAAACGTCTTTGTCATCTGCTCGAGCCACTCATCGGCCTTCAGTGGCTCTTTTGGATCGCCCAAGAACTCGTTCGGATTCGACCGAAAAAACTCCCTTTTCAGAAAAGATGGCCTTACCTCAGCTACATTAGTCTGGACTTGATTCTCAGCTCGGAGAATGTCCATGGATTCCCTCAAAGCTCCTGCCATCTCGTGGGCTAAGGCGCCCATGGCCTGCTGACCTACTGGCTCGGCCACATTGGCCCGACCAACACCCTCCTCTTGTGCCGGAATTTCCTCCGGTATAGGCATCTCTTGCCTTCTAGGCCTACCACGCCTACCACCACGTCCACGTCCTGACATCCTAATAAAGGTAACAAAGACATTAGCACATTCACAAATGTACCGAAGCTATTTCACTCGCGTCCTAATACAATGGACAACAGTAATTCACTCCACGTAAGCATATAATCACATAAGCACTTACGAATTTCATTTTCCGGATAATGACCGCCTCATGGCGTTGCTAGAGTTCCGGTTAGAAACGGCAGTGATCAAGTGCCTTTCCAACAGGACTCCCAGAAACCCAAGGATCCAATCAACATCCTAGAAACTAAATTTCATACCCATCTAGTCACATAAGCATGTTATCAAATAAACACAAACAATACACTTAAGTCTCTAACAAGCAAGACAAACCCACTGTGGTACTAACCACTTCCCACGTACCCAAAGTATTCAAACCCGGTACGCTCTGATACCAAGTTGTAACGCCCTCAAAATAATACATATAAACCAATCATTCATGACATCCATAGACATAGGATAAATAGACATGTATTAATTTATCAGAGTATTCATTACAAAAATTATTACATGTTGACAACAAAAGTAAATGCCCTACGGGCTTACAACTTTCCAAGTTAACACTTGGTTTCCACAAAAGAGAGTCCTAACTCTTAACATATTAAGCCCCTGACTTGAATTACATGTAATACCAAAAGCTAACTACAAAAATAAGCCTTCAGCATCTAAATCTCCCAAGCTACATCCTTGGAGGCGGCATATCACCTGTACCTGAAAATGATGTCTCATATAGGGTGAGCCAAAGCCTAGTAGAGATACGCTAAACCAAACATCATAAATAACTAAAACATTAGCATTTGATAAATGTTTAACTCATATTATTAACCAACGTACATCTCTTCCATAACCAAACCATATTCACAATCATGTTTCAATCCTTTTCCATTTCATTATCCAAATCAATTCATAGATACGGTTCATTGTTTATCCGAACAGTTTCAAATGAGATTACAACTCATACTATCAACACTCCAATCATAATCAATTTAAAATGAGACTACAACTCATATCGTTAATACTTCAATACTTCAATTCAAAATGAGACTACAACTCATAATATTAATACTTCAATACTTCAATACTTCAATTCATCTATGTTATGCAAATGTAATCATGATTTCTGGACTTTCACCCTGGACACTATAGCGATCCCGGGTTTACCCTTGTTGAACAGTGATCCGGACATGTGTCCGTGGATGTGGGTAGTTGTTGTTTATCTTGGTTGCATCCTTTTTACTTTGTGTTTGAGTTATAGGATGTGTTGGGCAGGTTTGTTGCAAGTTGGTTAAGTCTAGAAACCAAAACTAGTTGCCCAGATTTTTGCCTGTCCGCTCGAGCGGGGGTTTCTGGCGCTCGAGCGGAGAATACACTAATCCAGTATTTCCTGTGTAGTGTTGGACGCTCGAGCGTGGGATTGACCGCTCGAGCGGGAGTGTTGTATGTGACGCTCGAGCGGGGGAGTTGGCGCTCGAGCGGAGACCTGATTCTGTAAAAGTGCTGGGAGTGTGAATCCGGCGCTCGAGCTGGAGTTTGGTCGCTCGAGCGGAAGTCTGTGAGTGACGCTCGAGCGGGGATTTTGACGCTCGAGCCGGGCGACTTTTATATAAACCTGAGATCCGACTTTTGGATCACTTTTTCAAGATCTTTTCTCTCTCTTACTTTTCCAAAAAAGCCATTTTCAGAGCTTCTCACTCTAAAACCGGCCCTTCTCTCTTAGATTTGATCTAGTAGGAGTTGTTTGCTCACTTTTGGTCTTTACGAAAGTTGTGTTGATCGTCAGGGGCTACATTTTAATCTGAAAATTTCGGAATTTGAAGCATATTGGT
>NW_021028769.1:0-16810 GCF_004153795.1 Camellia sinensis | reverse complement strand
TTTTTTTTTTTAAAGTTAAAATTAATTTTAATTATTTTTCATTCTGTCCTAGTTTATTCATGTATTAAGATTCACACCAATATATGAATATATTTTCTCTGATTTTGTACTCTGACTAACACTTTAGGATTGGTTAACCCTATCTGTTTCCCAAAACATAAATGGATTTTCATGTAAATTTAATTTCATTTGTTTTTCAACTAGGAGACTTAATTCGTTAATTTAATAATAATGTTTAGGTTTTCTCATTTTATGTGCATTTCACATGTATTCTGTCAGTGTCTAGGGTTTTCATTATATGTGCATTTCATATGTATTATGTTAATTAATCCGTATTAAGAGTTCAAATGATTTTGAATGATAATTTGGCAATTTCGAATGCAAAAGAAAAAAAAGAGAGGTTATGATGGATTTTTCATGTCAATTTAAATTCTTTTTTTTTTTCAATTGGAAACTTAATTCATTATTTTAATATTGTCTAGGTTTTTCATGATATATGCATTAATTTCACTTAATTTCATATGTATTTTGGTAATTAATCCATATTAAGAGTTTATATGAATTTGAATGATAATTATATGTATCAAATACCAAAAAAAAAAAAAAAAACTTACAAGAATTTCAGAGATGACACGAGGTTGGCGAAGAGGTTTCAAGATGAAAACAAGAATACGAGTGGTAACAACAACCAACGTCAATTGCAAGATGAAGAGTGGAAGTGAATAATTTAAAGGATTGTCGCCTTGCCATATCCCATTTGTTGTGATCATCGTCGGTGCATAACATACTATTGTTGCGTCTGTTTTGTTACCTACCGTTGCCCTGTGTGCCATTTTTCTAGCCTATGTTTTACTCTGCCAATTCTTCTTATTATGACACCCTAGACCTTCTTTGCCGCCACCACCACCGCCAATAACACCTACCACCAAGGAAGAATAGAAATCGAGCAATTTTTCTTTTTCTTGCAAAAAAAAAAAAAAAATTGGAAAAGTAGAGAGGATGTAAATTTTGCTAGATAAGATGAGAAGGATAGATATTTGGATGAAGATAGATTTTTATTTTTATTTTTTTTTAAATTTCTTTTAGTTAGTATTGTTCAATTTCTTGGCTCTCATTTCAAATTTTGGAGGAATGGTTGAAGAGGGAGGAAAAAGAGAAATTAGGTTAGTTTAGGTGGTTTCCCGCCCCATATGGGCGTTCTCTCTTCTGTGGTCTATATATAGTCCGTTTGGTGAACTGGGTGACAAAAGAAATGGTATGAATATAAATTCTTAGCTAGGTAAGAAAAGAAAATTGTAATATAATTGTCATTTCTTATCATTTTATTTGAATGAACAGTCAGTTGAAAAAAAGAACATGCGTTATTTTATTTTTAATGTTTCGTAGTTAGACAGGCAATTTAAGTATTTTTATTTTTATGAAATAGTGGTTGTCTCTCAGCAATTCTCAACAATTTGTCACATTCTCAATCATCCAAATAAGTAATGAAAGTTCTTTTTCTCTCGAATTTGTTTTCTTTTTTCACCAATCTCAAAAAAAGAAAATGCTAGACATATAATTTTTATACTAAAAAATTTTTAAATAGCCAGTGTATAAGAAGTTTTTGTTATTTTAGAGGGACATAGAAATGTCTAGAGAGATTATTGCCCTGGGCCCTCGCGTGTCGCCGGAAATTCCGCCTACTCTACCCCCAATGATATCTACAGATTACTTTCCTCCACCTTCTCCTTCTCGGGTCATCTGGGCATATCTTGCAGGTAAGTTCGTTCATGAAGTAGAAACTGTAAAAAAATAAACTATGGTAATATAGAAAAACATATATATAATTTTTATTTTATTTTATTTTATTTTATTTTCAATTTATAGGCGCAATAGTGCTTGTGGTAGTATTTCTAGTCATTGTGGTTTGCGCCAGAATAGCGAGAAAAACAATATGATTTACTTCACTACTCATTTCCATTTATTTTATTTTTTTTTCTTTTACAGGCATAGCAGTCGGTTTGGTAGTACTTGTAATCATCGTTAAGATCTTTGTGACTTGTGTAAAGATGACAACAAGAGCAATTGTTTCATATCTACTACAAGCAAGTGTTGCTATCTCTTCGACTTGTGCAAAGATGATAACAAGAGCAATTGTTTCATATCTACCAGCAAGTGTTGCTCTCTCTTTGACTTGTGCAAAGATGATAACAAGAGCAATTGTTTCATATCTACCAGCAAGTGTTGCTCTCTCTTTGACTTGTGCAAAGATGATAACAAGAGCAATTGTTTCATATCTACCAGCAAGTGTTGCTCTCTCTTTGACTTGTGCAAAGATGATAACAAGAGCAATTGTTTCATATCTACCAGCAAGTGTTGCTCTCTCTTTGACTTGTGCAAAGATGATAACAAGAGCAATTGTTTCATATCTACCAGCAAGTGTTGCTCTCTCTTTGACTTGTGCAAAGATGATAACAAGAGCAATTGTTTCATATCTACCAGCAAGTGTTGCTCTCTCTTTGACTTGTGCAAAGATGATAACAAGAGCAATTGTTTCATATCTACCAGCAAGTGTTGCTCTCTCTTTGACTTGTGCAAAGATGATAACAAGAGCAATTGTTTCATATCTACCAGCAAGTGTTGCTCTCTCTTTGACTTGTGCAAAGATGATAACAAGAGCAATTGTTTCATATCTACCAGCAAGTGTTGCTCTCTCTTTGACTTGTGCAAAGATGATAACAAGAGCAATTGTTTCATATCTACCAGCAAGTGTTGCTCTCTCTTTGACTTGTGCAAAGATGATAACAAGAGCAATTGTTTCATATCTACCAGCAAGTGTTGCTCTCTCTTTGACTTGTGCAAAGATGATAACAAGAGCAATTGTTTCATATCTACCAGCAAGTGTTGCTCTCTCTTTGACTTGTGCAAAGATGATAACAAGAGCAATTGTTTCATATCTACCAGCAAGTGTTGCTCTCTCTTTGACTTGTGCAAAGATGATAACAAGAGCAATTGTTTCATATCTACCAGCAAGTGTTGCTCTCTCTTTGACTTGTGCAAAGATGATAACAAGAACAATTGTTTCATATCTACAAGCAAGTGTTGCTATCTCTTCGACTTGTGCAAAGATGATAACAAGAGCAATTGTTTCATATCTACAAGCAAGAGTTGCCCCTCCACCACCACCGACGTTGAATGAGGTTCGAGTTTGGGACATCGATGTGCCAACAATGGAGAGGTTCCTCGAAGAATTGGCGAAGGAGAAACCAGTTAGATATACAGCCGAACAGCTATGTAGTTTCACAAGTAATTACGCTACAAAGTTGGGTTCTGGAGGTTTTGGGACAGTTTACAAGGGTCAATTTCCAAATGGAGTTAAGATCGCGGTCAAGGTCATCAATAGGAGCTCGGATAGAGCAGCTGAGCAACAGTTCATGGCAGAGGTGAGTACTATTGGAAGAACATATCATATAAATCTAGTCCGACTATACGGTTTTTGCTACGATCACATAATGAGCGCATTAGTGTACGAGTACATGGAAAATGGATCACTAGATAAATACCTTTTCAGCGATACACAAGTGATTGAATGGGAGAAGTTGCATGAAATCGCAATTGGGACAGCAAAAGGTATCGCTTACTTGCACGAAGAGTGTCAACAGAGGATCATTCACTACGACATAAAGCCCGGTAATGTTCTATTAGATGCCAATTTTTCCCCCAAAGTTGCTGATTTCGGGCTGGCAAAGCTTTGCAGTAGAGACAACACAAATGTGTCTTCCGCAGGATATAGAGGGACTCCTGGTTACTTAGCCCCAGAGTTATTTCTTCTCAAGAACTATCCCAGTACACACAAATGTGATGTTTACAGTTTTGGTATGCTTTTGTTTGAGATAGTAGGGAGGAAGAGGAATACCATCATAGCTGGGACTGATAGCATTGATTTTTTTCCAGAACATGTATGGGATGAGTTTGAGAAAGGCGAGTTGGGAGCAATGACATTGTCATGTGGAATCGAAGAGAATAACAGAGAAAAAGCAGAGAAAATGGCAATGGTGGCTTTGTGGTGTGTTCAAGACTCTCCCAAAGAAAGGCCGCTGATGAGTGTTGTAGTGAAAATGTTGGAGGGAGAAGTGGAGGTGAAGGCACCTCCTAAACCATTCCGTTATATGTATGCAAGCAGTGAAGGAAGTAATACACATTGGTACGAGGACACCACTCCCATCATGGCTAGGTACGAGGTACAAATGTCCAGTTCAAGCTAAAGAATGAGAATCCTTTGTAAGTCTTTAATAATGATTTATAAGACGCAATATTAATGTATCTAATTTGTGGGAAAGTCTATAGTATATTTTGTTAAAAAATGTATGGTACATAAAAAATCAATGGCTAAAATTGAGCCACATCATTAAAAGTGACCTGTTAAACAGGTCACTTTTATAGTTATGAACCAAAATCATATTTCTTCATAACTATAATTAAATTGATCATAACTTAGTCATAACCACATCTCATAACCAACACCGTTTTGTTCATAACTAATATCACATATTCCATAATCACATCTCATAACCAACACTATTTTGTTCATAACTAATATCACATATTTCATAACCATAATCACATATCTCATAACCACATCTCATAACCAACCCCTTTGAGTCATAACCAACATCACATATCTCAAAACCAACACATTTTTTTTCATAACCAACATCACATATCTCATAACTACTAGTCACATATCTCATAACTAACACCATTTTGCTCATAACCACATCACTTTAATCATAACCAATATCACATATTTCATAACTATTAATCACATATCTCATAACTATTACCCACATGAATCATAACCACATCTCATAACCAATCCCTTTGAGTCATAGCCAATATCATATATCTCATAATCACTAGTCACATATCTCATAACTAACAACCATATTGCTCATAATCACACCACTTTAATCATAACCAATATCTCATATCTTATAACCACTAACACATATAGCATAACCAAACACACTTTGACACCACTTTACTCATAACCAAAATCACATATTTTATAATCACTAATCAAATATCTCATAAACATTACCCACATATCTCATAACTAACATCACATATCTCATAACTACTAATTACATATCTCATAATCACACCACTTTGATCATAACTAACATTACATATCTCATAACCACTAATCGCATATCTCATAACTAAACACCCTTTGACTTATAACTACACCACTCTGCTCATAACCAAAATCACATATCTAATAATCGCTAATCATATATCTCATAACATTTACCTACTTATGTCATAACCACATCTCATAACCAACACCATTTGCCTCATAACCAATATCCACATATATCATAACCATTAATCACATATCTCATAACCACTACCAACATATAGGGGTGTAAATTTGGTCCATGAGCTCGTGGCACACCCCATGTCCAGTCGCACCCTGGGTGGGCCCAACCAGGCCTGAGCTTGAGTCTGAGCCTAAGCCCAACCTAAGACCCTGGGCTATGTGTTCTAAAGCCTAGCCTAACTCTGGTGTGTTATGGAGTGTGACCCATCTCGTGAGCTCGACCCGAATTTTTTTCCCCATCTGGCCCGACCCAACCCTAACATCTCCCTGCCCCTTGTTAGTGCAACGGTCAAAAATTTAAAAATAAAATAAATTTTGAAACAGTCATATGATCGTTTATAATAAAACAAAATTTGAAACAGTCATATGATCGTTCATCCCAAGTCCTATAAATACCACCCCCCTCTCATTTTATTTCTGACAAACAAATTTGTCTCTCAAACTCTCATCATCTCTAAACTCTCAACTCTCTCAATTAATTTTGAAGTGTCATCCCTAAGTGACAATTACAATTGATCACCTTTCTCTATTTTATATTTATTTTTAGTCATTAAATATAATAGAAATAGTAATATACAAACGACATACTTTTTAAAATATCTATATACACTTATAGACATATATATATATATATATATATATAATTTAACTAAATTTAATAAAAAATACGTTGAAAAAAATTATCTATGATGTGATTTTATTTTATTCTACTAAATAAATTTTCTCCTAAATTTTTTTCCCAACTTTTCTTCATTTTTTTTTCTTGATTTGTCCTAGTTGTTCCTGAGCTCTCTCTATTTCTTATTTAGACTTCTCTATTTCGCTCAAATTATCGAACGACCATTGTTGATAATTCTTCCTCACTGGATTCTTCCTCTCTCTACTCCTGTGTCTCTGCAATAGATCATTGAACTCATCGCTACTCTCTTTGTCTATTTCAACACTATTCACTCTGATGATATTTCTCTATCTAGTAAATGCATCTATCTCGAAACTCTAGCTCTTTCACATTAATATGTCATACATGCAGAAACCTTGGCTGTAGTTATGATTTAAAGGTTTTGTTATCATCAATATGTACATGTGTTATAGAACTGTTGAAAAATGAATATTACGCATTTTGTTGTTCTGTTCTGCTATCTCAGTCCTCTTCGTCCCTCAAGCATCTGTCTCATTCTTTACTGTCATTGCAGATATCTCCGATGTTCTTTATCAGAAACGAAAGCACCTTTGACGTCATTTTCACAGGTGATAAGCCCGTTCAGTCTCTCTTTCTCATATTCCCTTTCCTCTCGCTCTACAGCTAATCTTCTCTAACTCTCATTTTCTGTTCCATGGCTTTAAGTCGTTGATTAAATTATTTAATGATTTTCATCACATTTTGTTTTTTTTTTTTTTGTATTATGAGAGATCTCGATTGGTGATTCTAAGATTTTTAGTGATTTGCTTAGTCATTTTGTGATAATTGTTATGAAACCTTGTTACTTGATTACAATATTTGTGGTTTATAAAAAATTTGTATATTTTTGCTACATCAATTAGTTGTGTTGTTGCGTATTATGTAATTGATGTTATAAATTTTTTTGGGTTGGTTATGATATTTGTGATTTGTAAAAATTTTGATTATTTTTATTATGACAATTAGTAGTGCAGTTACGCATTTTGTAGTTGATGCTATTAAATTTTGTAAGTTGGTTATGACATTTGTGGTTTTTAAAATTTTTAGATGTTTTTGTTACACCAATTAGTGGATAGTTACATGATTTTTGGTTAATGTTACAAAATTTTGGGAATTAGTTATGACATTTGTGATTTTCTATAATTTTAAACAATTTTGTTACGCCAATTAGTGATGGAATTATGTATTTTGTGTTTTATATTACAAAACTTTGTAACTTCATTATGATATTTGTGGTTTCTAAAATTTTAAATATTTTTTTTACGCCAATTAATGGTATGATTATACATTTTGTAGTTGATGAGTAAAATAGTGTTTTTTTATTAATTTTACTTAATAAAAATAGATAAAGGATTTATATTAAAAATTAAAAAAAATTAAGTATAAATTGTTTTAATTTTGTTTTTTATAATGATCATTACATAATTTTAGCCCTATGTTCTCCAAAAATTTGGAACAAACATCCAAATTTTGTCAAAATCAAAATTCCCTCATTAATTGTTTTTGACAAATCCCTAGACCCTTTCTTTAGCCCAAACACGAGAGAGAGAGAGAGAGAGAGAGAGAGAGAGAGAGAGAGGGGGGAGAGAGAGAGAGAGAGAGGGTAATTTCTGGACTTGGGATGTAATGCGAGCCCGTAGGCCAAATTTGCACCCCTATATGTGAGTAATGATTATGAGATATGTGATTAGTGATTATGATATAGGTGATGTTGGTTATGAGGCAAATGGTGTTGGTTATGAGATGTGGTTATGACATAAGTGGGTAAAGGTTATGAGATATATGATTAGTGACTATTAGATATGTGATTTTGGTTATGAGCAGAGTGATGTAGTTATAAGTCAAAGGGTGTTTGGTTATGAGATATGTGATTAGTGGTTATGAAATATGTAATTTTGTTTATGATCAAAGTGGTATGGTTATGAGATATGTGATTAGTAATTATGATATATGTGATGTTGGTTATGAGATATGTGGGTAATAGTTATGAGATATTTGATTAGTGATTATAAAATATGTGATTTTGGTCATGAGCAAAGTTGTGTCAAAGGGTGTTTGGTTATATTATATGTGTTACTGGTTATGAGATATAAGATATTGGTTATGATCAAAGTGGTGTAGTTATGAGCAAAAGAGTTGTTAGTTATGAGATATATGGCTAGTGATTATGAGATATGTGATATTGGTTATGACTCAAAAGGATTGGCTATGAGATGTGGTTATGATTCATGTGGGTAATAGTTATGAGATATGTGATAAATAATTATGAGATATGTGATATTGGCTATGAACAAAGTGGTGTGGTTATGAGCAAAATGGTGTTAGTTATGAGATATGTGACTGATGGTTATAAGATATGCCATGTTGGTTATGAAAAAAATGTGTTGGTTATGAGATATGTGACTAGTGGTTATGAGATATGTGATGTTAGGACCCTGGACTCTAATTTCCTTTGCCCTCTTTTTGGTAACCGGTTATACAGGCTACCAGTTCAAAATTAAATTATTAAAATAATTTAGTTATGTGATAGTTATGAAATAATATGGTATGTATAAATAACTAAATTATGAGTTAATATGATAATGATTATAATCTATATGATATTAGTTATAATATAAAATCACATATCCTCATAACTGATGTACGGTACATCCAAATGTACCATAAAATGCTGGACTTTTTTTATTTTTTATTTTTAATTTATGTATTTTATAGATTATTTATGGAAGGAGATTAGTGTAATTTATCCTTAATCGTTTTTATTTACCGCTTGAGTTGCACAAAAATATTAGGTAAAATAAGGTCCTTTCTGTCACGGCCCGTATTTTATTACTCGAATAACATTATCAATATTCATTAATCAAGTCCGTTTACAAATGTCAATTCATCTTTTGATAAAATGATGAATAATTAAATATACATATTCCTTCTCGTGATACAACAATGACATTTTCATACAAATAAAAGAAATGCCCTAAGGCTTACAATAAACGAGAGGACACTACTTTTTACAAAAAAAAATAGCACTCAGCCAAACAAACAAATAAAGTAGTACAATCTATCACTACATTACGCTCATGAAATGGTAAAATCCATTGTTCAATCTTCAAATTCGAAAAGCATTCCCTATACACATGTACAGGCAGGGGGTGAGCAACCACTAGCTCACCAAACAATCTCATATTAAAATATTAGAAGATATCCAGGTGCAAAGGTACTCATACATATACGTGAAATCATATCATGTCAAACCATATGATTGTATTATATAATCTTTTAAATTCAATTTATTTAATTAACCACAACTAGTTAATTTAAATAAATAAGCATGCCCCAAATGCAACATGACATCCTTTTTCAATTCATTCAATTACCAATTTGTCAATTGAATCAAATAATTAAACAATTCATAATGACATTTAACAAAGCATCAAGTACATTTTATACAGTCCTATGAGATTAATGCATATGCCATGTCATGCTCAAAATATTTTTTTCATCTTTTGAAAATCTTGTGCACAATGCCAATTTGAAAACACATAAATCCAACGATTTCAATAAAATTTCAAGGTGGTAAACACGACTCAGATAATTCCTAGGCTGGTGTCTGCAAGTGGGCATATTGAGCACTACCAAATCCTCACTTTACCGGTCTCTCACCGAAAGGGCGGTGGTACCTCCTCCGCTCGTATTTTCGGTCTTTCATCCCGGACACTCCGGCCAAATTAACCAACATCAAACTACACCCCCTATCCGGACTTACCAACATATTTACACAAAACAAATCAAAATGATTTTTGTTTCACTAAACACAATTCATTTCTCAAAATAATAGTTTTCAAGTGCAATACGAAACCCATAATAACAATGAAATGACATGAAAATGCAATATGTAGCAATACATTAGAATAGTTCCAATTTCAATTCCACTACACAATGCTCCATTGTGATCAAATTCCATATCTCTATCAATGTAATATCATAATACAATTTCAAGAGGTAATCCAACAATATCCACATTCATATAGTCCCCACAAGTTAATCAACATTCCTAATTTAGTCCTTTCAAGACAATTCTATAACATACTATATATCAAACTTTCAAAGTTCCAACATTTCTCATCCTTCCAAGAAATCCCTCATTAAATGCAACATGATAAATTTCCACCGATAGCCAAAATAGTTACCTCTAATGTATTAATTAAAAGATAACAATATGGATGTACAATCCAACATATAACCATAACTTGGAATCTCCCATGATTCCCAACATTTAGAAACAATCCATATTTCAACATAACCATTTTTCATGTCAAGCTACTCAAAGAGGTAATATTCTTCCCAAATTCTCTACCAATAACAATTTCACCACTTTTTTTTTTTTTCTAAAATTAGCCAACCAACATGATATTTACATCAAATGTTATGAAATATGTCCAAGAGTAACATTTTCAAAGTTATGAGTTCAAAAGCCCACATTTCATATTTTTATTTTCACAAAAATGAACACAACTAAATCATCAACATATCATGTTTCATAAAATATCATGAATGTCACACTTTTAAAGTTTTTAATCCCAAAACAACTCAATAATCCCAACTTAACAATTTACACAATATTCCTCAATATCAATTTATTTTTCTCAAAAATAAATTCCAAAATCAAAGATAAAAAAATATTTCAACTTTATATTTCTCAAAATAATTCATCTAATCATAATATGATGTAAATACAATCATACAACCTTTAAATTTTATTTTCGGATTTTTTTTTTTACAAAATTAACAACACAAAATGATTTTCCCAAAACCAATCTCAAAATGCCAACATTCTTAACATTTCAACATAATTTTTCTTCCAAAAATTATCAAACAAAAATCTGAATATTATATATATATATATATAATACCTCTTAAAATGACATATTTTCTCAAAATAACCCTAACATACAAAATTAACAACACAAAATGATTTTTCCAAAATCAATCTCAAAATGCCAGCATTCTTAACATTTCAACATAATTTTTCTTCCAAAAATTATCAAACAAAAATCTGAATATTATATATATATGTATATATATAATACCTCTTAAAATGACATATTTTCTCAAAATAATCCTAACATAGCTTTAATGTAAAAATATGAAGAAAGTTCCTACCTCAAATATGAAGAAAAGTAAATTTGAAAAAGCAAACTTTGCCTGATCATAAATCCGAGACCACCATTGCGAAAATCATAACAAGTTCTCTGACTTTCATTTACAATACTTTTGCAAAATCTCACTCTAAAGACTCTTATTTCAAGCTCAAAGGTTGAGCCAACAATGGAGGAATAAGGAAAGAGAGAGACGGACAGAGAAGAAAAAACAAAAGCAAAATGAAGTAGAAGGAAAGAAGAGATAGGGAGAAAAGAAATGGGGAACAACCCCCACGTGGGTTAGCTTCCCTAGATAATCATCAAATCTAACATCACCTAATCTAATACAAAATATATGACAATAATATCTTTAAAATTTTGTACATAAATTATATAATGATATAATTTTATTTCACCACAAAATATAACATTCTGTACATCATAAAATATAATCTTTTACTCACTATAAAATATACACTAATTTTTCACCGTATGGTACACACCATAAATTTAACTTTCAAATATATATTATAATCTTATATAATAAATAATATCAACTCTCAATGTGATCACTACCAATCACATAATTAAAATAGACTAAACAGTTAAACATAAGTCATTAAACAAACTCAAATAAAATTGAATTTAAGTCATGGGTCTTAAATTAAATTCTCACCCATAAGCCAAATATAGCCCAATTACATACCAAAATAAACCTAACAAACTTTATCTCAAGTCATGGTCTAAACATTCAAAATTTAATAACAAAAATCTGGTATGAATTAAACTGAACACTAATCAGTCCGCGAATTTTCATAAAATAAATATTCATCATTAAATTCTGAAATTTTTATCCAACATGCTAGACTCATATGGGAACAACATATAAAAATATCATAATTTTCTGAGATCAGGAACTATTTTTAAAAAATACAAAACCAAACTTTTTTCGCACAGAATTTACGCAGCAGTCAATATATGAAAAATTACTCAATTAAATTATGCACTGACTATTTAAAAAAAGAAATTATGGGTCATTACACTTTCAAATTGTTATTATGCGTAGACAAGGACATGTAGGAGTTTAATCTTAAGGAGGCAAATGTATATATTTCTCTAATGAAATTTTTATTGAATCCTATTATCACTATATTAGGAGCGTTGTTTCATGTGTTAATAGGGATTTTATGGGAATTTCATTGAAAAAGTAAAATTTATTTGCTATTTTTTCAAAAAAAAAATTGTGATAAACATGTAAATTGAATATCAATTTCTATCAATGCAATGCAAAAAATATCACAAAACTATATCATCACATATATTTATTCAAAAATATATAATCAATAGGATATGTGACTAGATAACTTACTATAAAATTATCATGTATCATGTTTTCACCAACATTTGGCACACATTAAAAATTGTTGACAACTTTTAAAATTGGAGATGTTTAAGAATATCAATCCCATAATTTTGTAATTAAAATTTAAATTATAGTCGTCTTACTTTGTGAAGTCGTTGGGATAACATTTATTTTTAAGTTTGCAAATATTATCATTTTTGGAAGACGTAAATAACTATCATTGGGATATGTAACAAAGCTATAAAAAATATATATATATATAACTATCACATTCTATGTAGTTCAATTTTTACAAATAACTTCAATTCTTACTAAAGAAGAAGAATAAAATAAAGAATCAAAATAAAGAAACAAGGGGAAAAAAAGAAGGAGAAGAAGAAATTTTGAAATATATATGAGAAAGCTAATGAAAAAAACAAAAATAAAAATCAAGTCGAAGAGAGAATCGAAAAAATAAATAAATAAATAAATTGAAACAAAAGAAGAATAAGAAGAGGCATGAGATAACTGAAACAAATAAGAAAAATAAGAGAGAGAGAGAGAGAGAGAGAGAGAGAGAGAGATTTAGATATGAGAATATCTTAGGGACAAGTATCAATTTTTTTTATTAACACTAGGGGATAGTGAACTTATATAATTTATAGGCATGTTCTTAACTAATAGTATTCTATGGAAGTACTAACTTGATCGTCAGAGTGCCCCCGGGTGGTCGAAACCACCGCAGGATTCTTATATTTCTATTGCAGGTCAGTCAGGTGCCATCTATTCTTCTAGTGCTCTCCAGCTGGTTACTAAGCGGGCAGTGTGGTCGGAAAATCACCCACACAATTTGGCGCCGTCTGTGGGAATCGAACAAAGAATAGATGGCCAATGACGGACAGAAGGATCAGACTGGAGACAACGCTCCTACTGGGAATGGGAGATCTATCAAACTCGACGTTGAAGGGGACAATAGCAACACAGAAACTTGTGACCAGAGTCACGGAGTGAAAGACACCGGCCAGGAAGGTGACGCACCAAAGACAACAGATCGAAGCGGATACTACAACAAAGATGACCTCCAGGTATGGAAGGATAGATACCTGCGGAGGAACGAAGACCCTTCTAGAGGGGATGCAAAGTCAGGGGGCATGAGCGCTCCCAAGGAGATAACATTCAAGTATAGAAGAACTCATCCTGAGTGAGTAGATCCCAGATTCCAGATCCTGGATCCTGGATCCGAAAAGACATGATCTCAGCCTAAACAAGTAGGCCCGAAAAGACGAGAGCTCAACCTAAGTGAGCAAATCCCGGATTCCAGATCCAGGATCCTAGAAGACATGATCTCAGCCTAGATGAGTAGGTCCGAGAAAAGAAGAGCTCAACCTGAGTGAACAGATCCAAGATTCTAAAAGATAAGATCTCGGCACCTGAGTCCGAGAAGAGAAGAGCACAATGAGCAGATCTCAGATCCCAAAAGATAAAAAGAAAACATACAAGGTCAGATTGCAGTTAGCCAGGTTGAAGACCTTTTATAAGGCCCACAAAAGAGCATATGAAAGCCATGCACGGGCAGAGAGAAGAAGAATGCGTTTACCACTTGTTGAAATTTGTAGCAATTTACAAGTTGGTTAAACTGATATTATGCTTAACGCTTATTGAAATTTGTAGCAATTTACAAGTTGAAGTTAAGCTGAGATGGTTCCTTATCTTCACTTGTTGAAATTTGTAGCAATTTACAAGTTGAAGTTAAGCTGAGATGGTTCCTTATCTTCACTTGTTAAAATTTGTAGCAATTTACAAGTTGAAGTTAAGCCCAGATGATGTTTAACAGAAGTTAAGCCGAGATGAAGTTAAACCGAGATGATGCTTAACCGAAGTTAAGCCGAGATGATGCTTAACCGAAGTTAAGCCGAAGATGATGTTTAACAGAAGTTAAACTAAGGTAATGTTTAACCAAAGTTAAACCGAGATGATGCTTAATCGAAGTTAGGCCGAGATGATATTTAACCGAAGTTAAGCCCAGATGATGCTCAACCGAAGTTAAGCCGAGATGATGTTTAACCGAAGTTAAGCCAAGATTACTGTTTCTCTTCGCTTGTTTAAATTCGTAGCAATTTATGAGTTGAAGCAAAACCGAGGTTATTGCTTAAACACTTGTAGCAATCTATAGGTTGGTTAAACCAAAGAAGATGCTTAACACTTGCTGAAATTTGTAGCAATTTACAAGATAACGTTAAGCCGACATATGATCATCTGTTGAAATTTGCAGCAATTTACAGGTTGCGAAAAAAGCTAAGTATGTTGTTTAAACACTTGTTGAAATTCGTAGCAATTTACAAATAGATTATTGTTTAACACTTGTTATGTTAATCCTTGTTGATTCCTGTTACAGTATATGTTAATCCTTGTTGAAATTTGTAGCAATTTACAAGTAGGCTAGACCGAGATCACCGTTTAAACACTTGTTGAAACTTGAGAAAAAGTTTGCAAAGTTAACATTGAGTAGTATATGTTTCACACTTGTTAGAATTTATAAAAAGTTTGCAGGTCAGTATCTTGCCGAAGTAAAAAGTTTTGTAGCTATTATACCCGAGGTATGTAACCCTGAGGAGATTGCACAGTTAAAGGTGTATATTAAAGGCGGGCATATGACTCAAGTCTGCAGAAACACTAAGAGCACACTTAGAAAATCTGATGAGGCAAGGCGATCTGAAGGAACCTCGTCGATAAGACCAGAACAAGGGAAGAACAGGCAAAACTGCCTCGGGCGCCAGCAGCTCTGCCTCTCCCAGCACATTAATGTAATTCACTCGAGGGTCAACGAGAACAAAATTAGGGGGAGACTCAGAAGGTGAAAGCACCTGCAACATGTCTACCAAGTCGGGGACAAGAGACATCGGGCAGATGAGTGCTTGGGACCAGTAGTGTCTTTTACCGAAACCGACCTCGAGATGGTCCAGCACCAGCATAATGATGCTTTGGTAGTATCCCTCCAGGTTGGGGAGTGCCAAGTGAAACACATCCTGATTGACCAAGGAAGCTCTTGTGACATCATGTATATCCGATGTTACAAGGAGCTCGGCCTTCATCTAGACAATATGGAGCAACCCAATGGCCCAATGGTTGGGTTCAATAGAACGCCAACATGGCCACTGAGAGCAGTAAGCTTGGAGGTGCAGGCTGGCACCAGAAAGATCACAACAGAATTCACCATCATCGACACTCCATCTCCTTACAAATCTTGGGAAGATCATAGTTGCATGCAATGGGGGCAGTTCCCTCAAACATTGCATCAACTACTGCGGTTCCCAACAGAACATGGGATTAAAGAAGTCAGAGGGGATCAACTGCAGGTGGAGAATTGTTCCATGGCAGCAATGAAATCCACCTGCAGCATTCGAGAACCAGAGAAGGCAGAGATTGAAAACGAGGACATAGAGGTACTAAATGATGTCGGCAAGAAGCCAGCCGAAAGGAGTGAAGAGGCACTGAAAATCCTCGTCCAGGAGAGGGATGAAAAACGCTTCTTTCTTCTCGGCTTAGGCTTAGCCGAAGAAGAAGAAAGGGAATTGGAAGCTTTTTTGAGAGCAAACATTAAGGTATGTGCTTGGACACCCTACGAAATGCCTGGCATTGACCCCGAGGTCACTTGCCACCAACTGAACGTCGACAGGTCGGCCAAACCTGTAATCCAACGAGCAAGAAGACCGACGTTGATGCACGTCGAAGCAGTAGAGGAAGAAGTAGACAGACTTCTAGAGCCCAGGGCCATCCGAGAAGTCAATTACCCGACATGGCTATCAAATACAGTGGAAGAAGGAATGATAATCAAAGAGCAAGGAATGTTAACATCGGCCAACAACAGACATTTTTCAGAAGCAAAAAAGGTTACATATGCAAAGAAAACAAACGTATAGAGATGAAGACCCTAAAAACTAGGGACTAGGGCAAGAATGTCAGACTAATCTACTTCAAACGGTTGACGGTGGTTCAACATTGGCAGTCAGCTGGAAGAGCTTCTCTACCATTATCTCGGCAACAATTTTAAGAAAGGACGTGGTTCTAAGACTATGAAGAAAACAGAAACGAAGGCAAGAATCTGAAAATACAACAAGAAAAACAAGAAGAGAAAAAACAGAGTCAAGAAGATGACAAAGTTCAAAGAATAAAGCCGAGTACACAGGCACTAAGTAAGTATGTGAAGAATAATAAAGTAATAAACCAGACATGATGCTAGCAAAAAGCGGATATGACAAGAACAGTTCCAGGCATTTTAGCAATAAGAA
>NW_021028763.1:0-12232 GCF_004153795.1 Camellia sinensis | reverse complement strand
CGATTATTTGGAAATTAACATTAAAAAAGGAAATAAAATAGAAAGGGGAAATGAATAAAAATAGAGTTGAATAAAAATAGAAATGGAAACTGCATAAAATTAAACGTGAAAGTTCATTCAAGAAACCACTACAACGCAACGATCTATTTGGGAAATTAAACATAAAAAATGAAAATTGAATAATGGAGATGGAAATTTGAATAAAAATTAGAAGTTGAATACAATAGAAAAGGAAAACGTCAAAAATTAAACGTGAAGTTCGTTCAAGAAAACCACTACAACTAACGATTCTTTTTTGAAAATTAAATAAAAAAGAAATTGAATAAAAATAGAAGTTGAATAAAAATAGAAATGGAAACTGCATAAATTAAACATGGAAGTTCATTCAAGAACCACTATTCACTTTAACGAATCTATTCGGAAATTAAATATAAAAGGATTTGAATAGAGATGGAAATTGAATAAAAAATAGAAATCTAAACTGCTAAAAATTAAACATGAAAGTATTCCAAAAAAACCACATACATTAACGATCTATTGGAAATTAATAAAAAAGGAAATTGAAGAGGAAAAGGAAATTGAATAAAAATGGAAGTTGGAATTAAAAATAAAAATTTGGTAGTTGCATAAAATTAAGAATGAAGTTCATTCAAGAAACCACTTACACCTTAACGATCTATTCTGGAAATTAAATAAAAAGGAAATTAAATAGAAAAAGAAATTTGAATAAAAATAGAAGTTGAATGAAAATAGGAAATGGAAACTGCATAAAATTAAAGTGGTGGAAGTTCATTTCAACAAACCACTACCACCGTAACGATCAATTTGGAAATTAAATAAAAATGAAATTAATGGAGATGGAAGTTGAATAAAAATAGAAAGTTGAATAAAAAATAGAAATGGAAACTTGCATAAACTATAGATGGAAGTTCATTCAAAAAACCAACTTTCATAACGATCTATTTGGAAATTACATAAAAAAGGAAATTAATAGAAAAGGAAATTTGAATTTAAAAATAGAAGTCGAATAAAAATGAAAATGGAATGCATAAAAATAAACGTGGAAGTTCATTCAACAAACGACTACACCGTAACGGATCTACTTGGAAATTAATAAAAGTGAAATTGAATGGAGATGGAAATTGAATAAAATAGAAGTTGGAATAAAAAATAGAAATGAAACTGCATAAGATTAAACATGGAAGTTCATTCAAGAAACCACTATTTACCTTAACGGTCTATTTTGGAAATTAAATAAAAAAGGAATTGAATAGAAAAGGAAATTGAATAAAAAATGGAAGTGGAATAAAAATTAAAAATGGTAGATAGTTGCATAAAATTAAGAATGTAAGCTTCATTCAAGAAACCATTACACCCTTAACGATCTATTTGGAAATAAAATAAAAAGGAAATTGAATGAGATGGAAATTGAATAAAAATAGAGTGCAATAAAAATAGAAATTAACATCGATAAAATTTAAACACGGAAGTTTATTCAAGAAATCACTATACCTTGACAAAATATTATTTGGATATTAAATTAAAAAATGGAAATTGAATGGAGATGGAAATTGACATAAAAATAGAAGTTCAATAAAAACTGGAAATGGAAACTACATAAATTAAACATGGAAGCTCCATCAAGAAACAGCTATACCTTTAACGATCTATTTTGGAAATTAAATAAAAAAGGGAAATTGAATAGAAAAGGAAATTGGCAAAAAAAATGAAGTGGAATAAAAATAAAAAATGGAGAGTTGCATAAAATTAAGAATGGAAGTTTATTCAAGAAAACCACTATACCTTAACGATCTCTTTGCGAAATTAAATAAAAAGGAAATTGAATAAAATGTAAGTGGGAATAAAAATAAAAGTGGAAGCCGCTAAAATTTAAAGAATGGAAGTTCATTTAAGAAACACAACACCTTAACGATCTATTTGGAAATTAAATAAAAATGAAATTGAATAGAGATTGGAAATTTAATTAAAAATAAAATGTTGAATAAATAGAATTGGAAAACATAAAATTAAAACATGGAGGTTCATCAGGAAACCACTATACCTTAACGATCTCCCCCCCATTTGGACATTTAAATAAAAAATAGAAATTTGATTAGAAAAGGAAATTGACTAAAATGGTAGTGGAATAAAAATAAAATGAAGTAGCATTAAATTAAGAATGAAGTTCATTCAAGAAACCCACTTACACCATAACGATCTATTGGAAATTAAATAAAATTAGGAAATGAATGGAGATGGAAATTGAATAAAATAGAAGTTGAATAAAAATAGAAATGGAAAACTGCATTAAAATTAAACACGGGAAGTTCATTCAAGAAAGCACTATACCCTTAACGATATATCTGGAAAATGAAATAAAAAAAGGAAATTGAATGTGAGATGGGAAATGAAAAAAAATAGAAAATGGAAACTACATAAATTAAACGTGGAAGTCTCATTTTAACAAACCAACAACCTTAACGATTTCTTTGGAAATTAAATAAAAAAGGAAATTTTGAAATGGAGACGAAAAAAAAGTGAATAAAAATAGAAGTTTTGAAAAAAAAGTAGAAATGGAACTGCCATAAAATAAACAGGAAGTCATTAAGAAACCATATACCTTAACTGATCTATTTGGAAATTAAATAAAAAAGAAATTGAATAAGAAAAAGAAATGATTAAAAAATGGAAGTGAAATAAAAAAAAAAATCGAAGTTGGCGTTAATTAAAATGGATGTTCATTTCCACGATACCTATATACCATAAATCTATCTATTTGGAATTAAATAAAAAAGGAAAATTGAATAGAATAAGGAATGAATGAAATGGAAAGTTGAATAAAAATAAGAAATGAAAACTTGCATAAAATAAACAAATGAAGTCTATTTAAGAACCATATACCTTAACGATCTATTTGGAAATTAAATAAAAAAAATGAACGAATTGAAGAAAAGCAAATTGAAATAAAATGTGAAGTGAATAAAAATAAAAATGGAAGTTGCATAAAAATTTAAGAATGAAGTTCATTTCAAGAAACCCATACCTTAACGATCTATTTTCAAATTAAATTAAAAATCGAAATTTGAACTAGAAAAGGAAATTGAATAAAAATGGAAGTGAGAATAAAAATTAAAAATGGAGTTGCATAAAAATTTAAAAATGGAAGTTCATTCAAGAAACCATTTATAACCTTAACGATTCTATTTGGAAATTAAATAAAAAAGGAAATTGAATATGAGAAGGAAATTTGAATAAAAAATGAAGTTGGAACAAAAATAAAAATGAATTGCATTAAAATTTAGAAACTGGAAGTTCATTCTCAAGAAACCACTTACCTACGTATCTATGGGAAATTAAATAATAAAAAGAAATTGGATGGAGATGGAAAAATTGAAATAAAAATAGAATTGAATTAAAAATAGAAATTGAAACTGCCATAAATTAAACGGGAAGTTCATTCAAGAACCGACTACACCTTAACGATCTCTTTGGAAGTTAAAAAAAAGGGAAATTGATGATGGGGATGGAAACTTGGAATAAAAATAGAAGTGATTAAATAGAAATGGAAAACTGCATAAAATTAAACATGGAAGTTCATTCAAGAACCACTTACCTTAACGATCTTTTGGAAATTAAATAAAAAATAGAAATTGAATAGAAAAGGAAATTGAATTAAAAAATGGAAGTGGAATATAAATTAAAAATGGAAGTTATGGAAAAATAAGAATAGAAGTTCATTTCAAGAAACCACATAACCATAACGATCTATATTGGAAATTTAGATAAAAATGAAATGAATGGAAAGATGGTTAATGAATACAAATAGGAAGTTTGAATAAAAATAAAATGGAATGCATAAAATTTAAAACTGGAAGTATCATTCAAGAAATCACTCATACCTTAACGATCTATTGAAATTACATAAAAAACGGAAATTGAAGTAGAAAGAAATTAATAAAAGAAGGTGAATTGAAAAAATGAAAAAATGGAGTTCATAAAATTTAGGAAATGGAATAGTTCATTCAGAAAACCACTATACCATAACGATTCTTTTGAAATTAAATAATAGAAATAGAAATACAGAAAAGGAAATTGAATAAAAATGAAAGTGAATAAAAATATAGCAAATGGAAATTGTAAAAATAAAATGGGACTAGTTTCATTCAACAAACCATACTACTTAAACGATCTATTTGGAAATGATAAAATTGAAAGAAAATGAAATTGAATGAGAAATTGGAATTGTATAAAATAGAAGTGAATAAAAATATGGAACTGCAGAAAATTAAGAAGGAAGTTCATTTCCAAACCACTACCTTACACGATCTATTTTGGAAATTAAATAAAAAAGGAAATTAAAGTAGAAGGAAATATAAATGAGATAAAATAGAAATGTGAAACGCCATTTAAAATTAAACGTTGGAAGTTTCATTCAACAAACCACTACACCGTAACGATCTATTTGGAAATTAAAATAAAAAATGAAAATTGAATGGCAGATGAATTTGAAAAAATAAAATTGAATAGAAATATAGAAATGGAACTGTAAATAATTAAACATGGAAGTTCATCAAGAAACCACTATACCTTAACGATTCTATAGAATTAATAAAGGAAATTAATAGAAAAGAAATTATAAAGAAAGGGATATAAAAGAGTTGATTAAAAATTAATGGAATGGCAAAATAAACGTAATTCATTCAAAATACCACTACCACATTAACGATCTATTTTGGATTAATAAATAAAGGAATCAATGAGATGGAATTGAATAAAAATTAGAAGTTAATAAAAATAGAAATGGAAATGCAATAAGATTTAAAAACTGGAAGTTCATTGCCAGAAAACCATGCCTACGACTATTGATTAATATCTTAAAATAAGGAAATTGAAAGGAAATAATGGAGATTGACAATTAATATAAAAATAGAATTGGAAAAAATAAGAAATGGATAGTTGCAAAAAATTCAAGAATAGTAAGTTCATTCAAGAAACCACTTACCTTAAACGATCTATTTTGGGAAATTAAATAAAAGTAAATTGAATAGAAGGAAATATGAATAAAAATAGAAGTTGAATAAAAATAAGAAATTGGTAAGCACGAAAATTAGAACTACGGAATTTATTCAAGAAACCCTAACCTTGACGATTTATTTTTGGAAAATTAAATAAAATATGGAATTGAATGGAGTGTAAATTAATAAAAATAGAAGTTGGAATAAAAATAGAAATGGAAACTGCATAAAATTAAAACATGGAAGCTCATTCAGAAAAACAACTATACTTTAACGATCATTTGGAAATTAAATAAAAAGGAATTGAAAGAAAAGGAAATTGCAATAAAATGGAATTGGGAATTAAAATGAAAATGGAAGTTGCATTAAATTTAAGAATGGAAGTTCTATTCAAAAAACCACTAACCTTAACAGTCTATCTTTGGAAAAATTAAATTAAAAAGAGAAATTTGAATGACGAGAAAATTGAATAAAAATGAAGTTGAATAAATGAAATAACATAAGAGGAACTGCAACGGTTAAATTGATGGAAGTTCATTCAAAAACACAACACCGTTAACGATCTGATTTGGAAATTAAATAAAAATGAAATTGAATGGAGAGGAAATTTGAATAAAAATTAATGTTTGGAATAAAAATAGAAATGGAAAGCTACATTAAATTTAAACATGGGAAGTTCATTCAGGAAACCAACTATACACTTAACTATTATTTGGAAATTACATATAAAAATGGAATATGAAAAAAATGAAAGGAAGTGAAAAAAATAAGAAATGGAAATGCATAAAATTAAACAATGGAAAGTTCAATTCAAGAAACCACGTACAATTAACGACTATTTGGAAATTGAAATAAAAAATAGGAAATTGATACGGAGATGGAAATTGAATAAAAAAGTTGATAAAAATTGGAAACTGCAGTAAAATTTAAACTGGAAGTTCATTCAAGAAACCCCTTTACCAATAACCCCTTTAACGATCTTTTTGGAAATTTAAATAAAAAAAGAAAATTGAATAGAAAGAAATTGAATAAAAAATGAAGTGAAAAAAAAGAAATGTAAAACGTTGCATAAAATTAAAATGGTGTTACATTCAAGAACCTACACTATGCCTAACGATCTATTGGAAATTAAATAAAAAAGAAATTGAATAAAATGAATGAAAATGAAGAAAATAACAGCAATAAGTATAAATTAAAACACTGGGAAGTCATTCAAGAAACCACTTTTACCTTAACCAATTATTTGAAAATAATTAAAAAAAAAGGAAATACTGAAATGGAGAGAAAAATTGAGATAAAAAAAGAAGTTGAATAAAAATAAGAAATGAAAAGTTTGAAAAATTAAAACATGAAGTTCATTAACAAAAACCACTATACCTTAACGATCTTTCAATTGAAATTGAAATTATAGAAAAGGAAATTGAATAAAAATGGAATTGGAAAAAAATAAAAATGGAAAGTTGCATAACAAAATTAGGAATGGAAGTTCATTCAAGAACACCACTACACCTTAACGATCTATTTGGAAATTAATATAAAAATCGGAAATTGAATTGGAAATGGAAATTTAACTAAAAATAGAAGTTGAAATAAAAAATAGAAATGGAAAACTGATAAAATTAAACGTGGGAAGTTCATTGAAGAAACGGACTAACCTAACGATCTTTTGGAAATAATAAAAAAAAGAAATTTATACATGGAAAAATGGGACTTGAATAAAAGATGAAGTGGAATAAAAAATAAGAAATGGAAGTGCAATAATAATTTAGAATTGGAAGTTCATTCCAGAAACGACTACACACTATACGATCTCTATGGAAATGATAAAAAAGGAAATTAATGGGGATGGAATTAAATAAAAATACGAAGTTGAATAAAAATAGAAATGGAAACTGCTAAATTAAACAGGGAAGTCATTCAAGGAAACCCACTATAACCTTAACGATCTATTCGGACAATTAACATAAAAATAGGAAACATTTAAAGAAAAGGAAATTGAATAAAAATTGGAAGTGAATAAAAAAAAATGTAAGTTAAAACAAAAAAAATTTAAAAATAGAAGTTCATTTCAAGATAACCACTATAACATAACGATCAATTTGGAAAATTTAATAAAAATAGAAAATGAATAGAAAGGGAAACTTGAATATAAAAAAAAAATAGAAGTTTCATTATAATTAAAAATGGAAGTCTATATCAAGAAAACCACTATACCTTAACGATTCTATTTTTGGAAATTACATAAAAATGGAAATTGTGAATAGAAAAAGAAAATTTGAATAAAAAATCAAAGTTAATAAAAATAAAAATTGGAAGTTGCATAAAAATTAAAAATGAAATTTCATTCAAGAAACCACTATACCTTAACGATCTATTTGCAAATGAATAAAAAATGAAATTGAACAGAAAAAAGAAATTGAATTCAATAAAAATGGAAGTGGAATAAAAATGAAAATGGGAGTTGCATAAAATTAGGAATGGAAGTTCATTCAAGAAACCACTATACCATAACGATCTATTTGGAAATTAAATTAAATAGGAAATTAAATAGAAAAGGAAATTGAATAAAAATAGAAGTTGAATAAAAATAGAAATGGAAACTGCATAAAAATAAACATGGAAGTTCATTCAACAAACCACTACACCGTAACGATCTATTTGGAAATGAAATAAAAAATGAAATTGAATGGAGATGGAAATTGAATAAAAATAGAAGTTGAATAAAAATAGAAATGGAAACTGCATAAAATTAAAGAAGGAAGTTCATTCCCGAAACCACAATACCTTAACAATCTACTTGGAAATTACATAAAAAAGGAAATTAAATAGAAAAGGAAATTGAATAAAAATAGAAATGGAAACTGCATAAAATTAAACGTGGAAGTTCATTCAACAAACCACTACACCGTAACGATCTATTTGGAAATTAAATAAAAAATGAAATTGAATGGAGATGGAAATTGAATACAAATAGAAGTTGAATAAAAATAGAAATGGAAACTGCATAAGATTAAACGTGGAAGTTCATTCAAGAAACCACTATACCTTAACGATCTATTTAGAAATTAAATAAAAAAGGAAATTGAATAGAAAAGGAAATTGAATAAAAATGGAAGTGGAATAAAAATAAAAATTGTAGTTGCATAAAATTTGGAATGGAAGTTCATTCAAGAATCCACTACACCTTAACGATCTATTTGGAAATTAAATAAGAAAGGAAATTGAATAAAAATAGAAGTTTAATAAAAATAGAATGGTAACAGCATAAAATTAAAAACGGAAGTTCATTGAAGAAACCACTACACTTTAACGATCTCTTTGGAAAATAAATAAAAAAGGAAATTCAATGGAGATGGAAATTGAATAAAAATAGAAATTGAATAAAAATAGAAATGGAAACTGCATAAAATTAAACATAGAAGTTCATTCAAGAAACCACTATACCTTAACGATCTATTTGGAAATTAAATAAAAAAGGAAATTGACTGGAGACGGAAATTGAATAAAAATAGAAGTTGAATAAAAATTGAAATGGAAACTGCATAAAAATAAACGTGGAAGTTCATTCAACAAACCACTACACCGTAACGATCTGTTTGGAAATTAAATAAAAAATGAAATTGAATGGAGATGGAAATTGAATAAAAATATAAGTTGAATAAAAATAGAAATGGAAACTGCATAAAATTAAACATGGAAGTTCATTCATGAAACCACTATACATTAACTATTTATTTGGAAATTACATAAAAAAGGAAATTGAACAAAAATAGAAGTTGAATAAAAATAGAAATGGAAACTACATAAAATTAAACATGGAAGTTCATTCAACAAACCACTACACTGTAACGACCTATTTGGAAATTAAATAAAAAATGAAATTGGATGGAGATGGAAATTGAATAAAAATAGAAATGGAAACTGCAGAAAATTAAACGTGGAAGTTCATTCAAGAAACCCCTACACCTTAACGATCTTTTTGGAAATTAAATAAAAAAGGAAATTGAATGGAGATGGAAATTGAATAAAAATATAAGTTGAATAAAAATAGAAATGGAAACTGCATAAAATTAAACATGGATGTTAATTCAAGAAGCCACTATGCCTTAACGATCTATTTGGAAATTAAATAAAAAAGGAAATTGAATAAAAATAGAAATGGTAACAGCATAAAATTAAACACGGAAGTTCATTCAAGAAACCACTGTACCTTAACAATATATTTCGAAATTAAATAAAAATGGAAATTGAATGGAGATGGAAATTGAATAAAAATAGAAGTTGAATAAAAATAGAAATGAAAACAGCATAAAATTAAACATGCAAGTTCATTAACGAAACACTATACCTTAACGATCTCTTTGGAAATTAAATAAAAAAGGAAATTGAATAAAAATGGAAGTGGAATAAAAATAAAAATGGAAGTTGCACAAAATTAGGAATGGAAGTTCATTCAAGGAACCACAACACCTTAACGATCTATTTGGAAATTAACTAAAAATCGAAATTGAATGGAAATGGAAATTTAATAAAAATAGATGTTGAATAAAAATAGAAATGGAAACTGCATAAAATTAAACATGGAAGTTCATTCAAGAAACCACTATACGTTAACGATCTATTTGGAAATTAAATAAAAATGAAAATTGAACAGAAAAAAAAATTGAATAAAAGTGGAACTGGAATAAAAATAAAAATGGAAGTTGCATAAAATTAAGAATGGAAGTTCATTCCAGAAACAACTACACCTTAACGATCTATTTGGAAATGAAATAAAAAAGGAAATTGAATGGAGATGGAAATTCAATAAAAATAGAAATGGAAACTGCATAGAATTAAACACGGAAGTTCATTCAAAAAACCACTATACCTTAACGATCTATTTGGAAATGAAATAAAAAAAAGGAAATTGAGTGGAGATGGAAATTGAATAAACTAGAAGTTGAATAAAAATAGAAATGGAAGCTGCATAAAATTAAACGTGGAAGTTTATTCAAGAAACCACTACACCTTAACGATCTCTATGGAAATTAAATAAAAAGAAAATTCAATAGAAAAGGAAATTGAAAAAAAATTGAATTTGAATAAAAATATAATGGAAGTTCCATAAAATTAAAAATGAAAGTTCATTGAAGAAACCACTATACCTAAACGATCTATTTGGAAATTAAATAAAAAAAGGAAATTGAATGGAGATGGAAATTGAATAAAAATAGAAATGGAAACTACATAAAATTAAACATGGAGGTTGATTCAGGAAACCACTATACCTTAACGATCCAATTGGAAATTAAATAAAAAAGGAAATTAAATAGAAAAGGAAATTGAATAAAAATTGAAATGGAAACTGCATAAAATTAAACGTGGAAATTCATTCAACAAACCACTACACCGTAACGATTTCTTTGGAAATTAAATAAAAAATGAAATTGAATGGAGATGGAAATTAAATAAAAATAGAAATTGAATAAAAATAGAACTGGAAACTACATAAATTTAAACATGGAAGTTCATTCAAGAAACCACTATAGCTTAACGATCTATTTGGAAATTACATAAAAAAGGAAATTAAATAGAAAAGGAAATTGAATAAAAATAGAAGTTGAATCAAAATAGAAATGGAAATTGCATAAAATTAAACGTGGAAGTTCATTTAACAAACCACTACACCGTAACGATCTATTTGGAAATTAAATAAAAAGTGAAATTGAATGGAGATTGAAATTGAATAAAAATAGAAGTTGAATAAAAATAGAAATGGAAACTGCATAAGATTAAACATGGAAGTTCATTCAAGAAACCACTATACCTTAACGATCTATTTGGAAATTAAATAGAAAAGGAAATTGAATAAAAATGGAATTGGAATAAAAATAAAAATGGTAGTTGCATAAAATTAAGAATGTAAGTTCATTCAACAAACCACTACACCTTAACGATCTATTTGGAAATTAAATAAAAAAGGAAATTGAATGGAGATGGAAATTGAATAAAAATAGAAGTTGAATAAAAATAGAAATGGTAACAACATAAAATGAAACACGGAAGTTTATTCAAGAAACCACTATACCTTGACAAAATATTTGGAAATTAAATAAAAGTGGAAATTAAATGGAGATGGAAATTGAATAAAAATAGAAGTTGAATAAAAATAGAAATGGAAGCTGCATAAAATTAAACATGGAAGCTCATTCAAGAAACAACTATACCTTAACGATCTATTTGGAAATTAAATAAAAAAGGAAATTGAATAGAAAAGGAAATTGCATAAAAATGGAAGTGGAATAAAAATAAAAATGGAAGTTGCATAAAATTAAGAATGGAAGTTCATTCAAGAAACCACTAGACCTTAATGATCTCTTTGAAAATTAAATAGAAAAGGAAATTTAACAAAAATGGAAGTGGAATAAAAATAAAAGTGGAAGCTGCATAAAATTAAGAATGGAAGTTCATTCAAGAAACCACAACACCTTAACGATCTATTTGGAAATGAAATAAAAATTAAATTGAATGGAGATTGATATTTAATAAAAATAGATGTTGAATAAAAATAGAAATGGAAACTACATAAAATTAAACATGGAGGTTGATTCAGGAAACCACTATACCTTAACGATCCAATTGGAAATTAAATAAAAATGGAAATTGATTAGAAAAGGAAATTGAATAAAAATGGAAATGGAATAAAAATAAAAATGGAAGTAGCATAAAATTAAGAATGCAAGTTCATTCAAGAAACCACTACACCTTAACAATCTATTTGGAAATTAAATAGAAAAGGAAATTGAATGGAGATGGAAATTGAATAAAAATAGAAGTTGAATAAAAATAGAAATGGAAACTGCATAAAATTAGACATGGAAGTTCATTCAAGAAACCACTATACCTTAACGATCTATTTGGAAATTAAATAAAAAAGAAAATTGAATAAAAAAGGAAATTGAATAAAAATGGAAGTGAAATAAAAATAAAAATGGAAGTTGCATAAAATTAAAAATGGATGTTCATTCAAGGTACCAACATACCGTAACGATCTATTTGGAAATTAAATAAAAAAAGGAAAATGAATAGAAAAGGAAATTGAATGAAAATGGAAGTTGAATAAAAACAAAAATAGAAGTTGCATAAAATTAAAAATGGAAGTCTATTCAAGAAACCATTAAACATTAACGATCTATTTGGAAATTACATAAAAAAAGGAAACTGAAAAGAAAAGG
>NW_021028762.1:0-10391 GCF_004153795.1 Camellia sinensis | reverse complement strand
TGTTGTTCAAGGTTGTTACCTCACGTCATGCTTTTATGCCTGTTGCATGTTCGGGTTATTACATTGCATGTTTGTATACTTAAGTCATATTGCATGTTTGCCATGCTTGCTTTGCATTATCGTTTGGATTAAAGTGTTAATCTGAGCACAAGAAACGAGAGGCGTTTCATACTTCAAGTGATGAAACGTATCTCAATTCTCGGTCGTCGATGCTCTTGATGATCCATGATAGAGTTCTAGGCACTTATGTGATTTTCTTGTGCATTCATTTCATATTGATTTCCACAAGTTGGATCTTTGGCCATCATGCATCGGGATGCGTGATTGATGGCCGTGGATCCGACTATGCCTCTCCCTTGATGTTTCGAGGTGATATGGGGTGGCATAGTCCGCACATAACCTTGGGAGACCCTTATTTTTCTCTGTTTTGTGCTCTACTGCAGCTTGGGGTCCCAGCACATCAGTGGCCGACAGTGCCTTGTTGTTGGCCGGCACCCCTTCATTTTTGGTCGGCAGTGGCTCCCCATGGCCGGTAGGCCACTGATGCACTCCCCAGCATGCTTTTGGTAAGATCCAGCAGCAAGTTCTCAAGGACACCCTGCAGGCAGAGCATCCGGAGAGCTTTCGGGACAAGAACCGAGCATACACCTTCCGCTTCTGTGAACAGGGCTGGAGCGACTTTATTTGTTGCTTTTCATTTGTAGTTAGTTAATTTGTTAATTAACTAAGTTTTGTAATAATTAGTTGTAGCTAGTTATTCAATTTGGTCATGTAATAATTAATTAGCTTGTTAGTTAGTTAATTAGCCGGCATGTATTATTTATTCGGAACCTCCGTCGAGAGGGCCAATTTTGTAATAAGTGTGCATGCGTGTGTGCATGTCTTCCAACCCCCATTTCTTTCTCCCTTTTACTTACCTGCTTTTGTTGGTTAGTTTTAGTTCATGTTTCAATTAGCATACTTATGCTTTGCATGTTTGCATCAATTCATCTGTCTAACATCTTTATGCTTTGCATGTTTGCATACATTCATCTATCTTGCATGCACCGGGCTCGGCGTATCATACTAACTGCATTGTATTTTAATTCCAATTTGAGTACATGTATCAATTGTTGCACCTCATATGCCATTTTAGAATAAGCCGAGCCTATTTCTAATTGCATCTTGTATGTATTGCATTAGACATTTCAAACATGAACTAGGATCATGCATTGATTACTAACTAGTTTCTGTTTTGGCTCGGAGTACACTGTAAGTGTTTATTCTTTAGCATCCTTGCATGAGTGTGAGTTTTGCCATGATAGCATGCTTGCCATGAGACTAACTGCTTATGTGTTTAACTGCCTGAATGCCTGTGGGTGAAAGTTGAATTACTTGAATTGGAATGATTCATTGAAACCTGTGTTTTAGCCTACTTGCGAGTAGCAAACTTCAAACCGTTTTCAAACAAACGGATATGCGATACTTTGCTCCAAATTAGGCGATCTAGTCTATACTTGTTTTTGCTGTATGCATCACATAGTAAGATTAGCTAATTAACCGGAATAAAAACACATGTGTTTTCAAAAACAAGATATTATGTTTAGTAGTGGCCGATCTTTGATCGGGCGAGCAGAGGTACTCATAGATGACCTTCTCCAATCGTACCCAAGTTCCCGAGCCAAGACAACTTTGGTGATGACAGACACGTGGCCTTAGGCAACGAGTCAGGGTTTCCTAAATTTTCCCAAAAATAAAATATTTAGGTGGCGACTCTGTATCTAGCAAAGCAGTCCATGTTTGGCACTTCTTTCTAAAAATCAGTTTTTCAAAACGATTTGCCGAATTTGGACTCTTTGGTGATTCATCGGTCTTGCATTGTACACTTTGCGGGATTAGATTCAGAACCGTGACATTGAGTCCAAACTGTAGTAAGCCCAAATGAACAAAGCGGAATTCCCTCCCGGGACGTTCGGGGACGTCTACACATTTGAACAGATAAAAATCATAATTTCAAAATTATTTGAACAAAAGCACAAACACTTTCAATAGATAGATAATTTCCAAATTTATTTAAAAACAGATAGCTTGAGGAATTCGATATAAAACTTACCCAGCAGAGGCTTGTGAAGACAAAAGCTCTATTGTCTTGTTTACTATTTTACTCCCCAATTAACATTTGGGCATATCCATCAATGATCTATATAAGGAGAAAAGGTGAAGTTAGATTTGTGACATTGCCTTTATTTAATTATAGTTAAGTAAGTTTCAATTTCACTTAAATGGTTTGATATTTCCTTCTGTTGTACCAGGTTCTCTATGTTATAGGTGGTCACTTGTGTGGTTTCCCATCTCCATACAATTTTTCTTCAAAATTCAATAGATAATTATAATTTGAAAATTAAATCATATAACATAAAAGAGAAGGAACATATGTTATTATGTACCTTTTCTCTTGCATCATGTCTTCAAACAGCTGGATTGTTTGCTTGTCAAGGATTGCAGAATCTGAAAACTTATTTTTTTTTTTTGGGTTTTTTTGAACTTTGCTGGGTTTTTCTTGTTCTTTTTGCTTTATCAAAAACTTGGTTCTCTTTGTGCTTGTGTGATATTAGTAAAATTAGAGAAGTCAAGATGAAGCTGTGTGAACTTTTTAGTTAGTAAAAATTTATACTGACCTTGTTTCTTTGCTTTTTGTGGTTTGCTTGCAATGAATTGTTCCAATTGTTGTAGCATTGCAAGTTCATCTTGTTGACATTTGAAAAACCTTTTGTTCAGTTGTTTTATGAACTGATCCCTTACCCAGATTTCTACATGTAGCTCATCGATTTTTTGATTTTTTTCTCTTGTTCAAAAGCTGCAATAGTGAGATCTGTGCCTAAAAGGATATGGATTAGTTTTCTTTTTCTTCCTCATCTTCTTCTTCTTCCTCTTGCTCTTCTTGTTCTTGTTTTTCTTAATTTTCTTCTTGTTCTTCATCTTCTTCTTCTTCTTCTTCTTCTTCTCCTTGTTGTTGTTGTTGTTGTTGTTCTGCTTGTTCTTGTTATTATTCTTCTCTTGTTGTTGTTGTTCTTCTTCTTCTTCTTCTTCTACTTCTTCTTCTTCTTCTTTTTGTTTTTGTTGTTGTTGTTCCTCTATATCTGTTGGGTCTTGTTCTTCTGGGTCTTCTTGATGCTCAGTGTCTTGTTCTTCTTCATTGGTCAGAACACGTGTTGCTGATGATGCTTGTTGATCGAATAGAACATGTTGGAATTCTTATTGTTGATTCTCTTCGAATTGTAGGCCTTCATCAATTGAAATTGGAGGTTCATGTAGGTTGTAGCACATAACATGTTCTATTGAGTCTTGATTGAGGTGTGATGTAGTTATTTGTGAGACAACATCAAAAGTAGATATTCATTTTGCATAGATAATGCTTTGCAACAGATAAAAATTAGAAAATTTAATTTGTGTAATGATGTGAGTGTTTCAGTAATGACAGAGTATGGCGTAGTACATGCTTGGATGGTAATGAATTGATTATGGTTGTTCTTAGCTTTGTGTTCAGTGTGGAGAGGTTCCATCTTGCACACCTAGGGTATGCATTAGGCTTCTGTGGGCTGATTATGCAAGAGTGCTCGCATTATATTAAATAAAATAATATAGAAAAGATGTTTGAACTGATGTGAAATGTAGTTTTGATTTAACTAAACTTACTGGAAATGCAATAGTGCAACCAATAACTTTGTTTGGATGTCTATGCATTGTATTCACAGATTGCATGAGATTGTTGGTGATTGCTCCTACCCAATCATATTGTTTGATTTTGTTAAGGTCTTTAATGTAATCCACAAAAATCCAATCAATATATTTGTTTTTTGGTTACTAAGAATAATGTCTCACAGAAGTAATGACACATTAGTCTTACAACATCTTGGTTGTCTGTTAGAGTGTGCCCATTTATCGCATCCCAGAGTGCTTGTTTCAGTATTGGGCTAGTCATTCTATCTGTGGCTTCCGATCTTCTCCTGAGAAAAGGTGTGTCAGGTTTTAGGCTTTGCAGATATGTGCCGTTGTAGGTCCAAATTCGACACCAAAGATGACAGTGATGTCAAAGTCTTGGAATGGCACAAGCTGTTGGTGAAGGAATTTTATTTTTCTTTTTGGATTATAAGTTTGAATGATGGTGGCAACATCAGCATCAAACTTCTGGCACATGTTGACTGTGATGCTTTGTGTACTCAATGCTAGTGCCCAAAATGGCATCCGTTGTAACTGCGTATTATGGTGCTTTATGAATCTTATTGTTCTGAAAAAGAAAACTATTGACATCATGTTGGATCTGTAATGTTTGATGTCGGCTTGCCTTACTGTAGACACCCCTTTTTTGACCGCCCTTAAGACTTGGGCGCCACTGATTGCTTACTCGCTGATGAAAGTTGTGCAGTGCAAAGGTTCGATTTCTTCGGCAAGAGGAACTTCAAATCCCAACCTCACACCCCTTTTTGGACCAAAACTATTTTGACCAAAATGATTTTAGACCTTAAAACACTCTCTTTCAAAATATATTTGAAAATGATTCTACGATGTTCCGAGGCTCACATTTCGTTAAATGTTGCATTTTTTGGTAAACCGAGCAAGGACAAAGTGGAAATGAATGAAAGATATGTGAAATCCTTGAAAAATCTTCAAAACACCTTATTTAGGGGTTTAAGGTTGAAGAAAAGAGGAGAGGAGGGAAGAAAACTAGCTGAGGAGAAGTTAGATATGAATCCAGATAGGATTGAAACTGAGTAGTCTTCACTAAAATGAGCATAACTTTTTGCACACTTGGCATTTTTATCTGAGGCTATGACCATTGGAAAGATGATTTCTAGAGCTTCAATTTAGGCTCAAGAATGACCTGCAAAGGAGTCTAGATGAAGGAGATATGCCTGCTTGAAGTCGGGGACAGAAACCTATTTTTGCTTTCCAGCCACTAGTGAAGCTTGTCGGCCATGTGTTGGCCACAAATGGAGTTTTTTGGCCATATGCCAGCCAAGAGTGACCCTTGTCGGCCACCAGTGGTGGCCGGTCGCCCACAGGTGTCCAAAAAGCTCAGATTTTGCAGATCTTTTCCTCCAACTATTTCACACTACTTCAACTGTCTCTAATTCAGATATTTTTGACCAAGGCTCTTGTATTTCTATATATAAAAGGCCTTCTCTATTGTTTTCATGGCTAGAAAAATTTGGGGAGCCTCTCTCTCTTAAATCGTCTCTCTCCAGATTTCTTTCTCTCTCTAAACTTCTCTCTCTCTTGAGCTTTTATGCTTAGAAGCTTTCATACTTCAAACTTTTGCCTAGCAACCCTGAGTGAAACTTGACCACCATTGAGTTGAGGTTACTTGAGGAACTATTTGAGCTCTAGAAGAGCATTTTGGCTTGATTTAGCTTCTTTTGTTGCTCTAAATTGCATCTTGTCTTCAAGAGGTATATCACTTGTATTTTAAGCTTGTTTTAAATACTTGTTTTGCCATCTTTTTATACTATTTTTGGCCTGGTTTTCAATTAAAAAAACCTCTATTTTTATGACCTAAAAATGGTGGTTTGAGGCTATTTTCACTTAGAAGGTTGTCCACCCATCTTGTCTCTTTGCTTGTTAAGCTTTTGTGCCATCTTTCATTACCTTTAAATCAAACGTTTTGGGCCTTTTAAACAATAAAAATCAGAGTTATTTTAGTGGTAAAAACCTTGTTTTGAATTCCAAAATTGGAAGGGTTAGCCTCCCCTCTTTGTATCTTGGTTGCATGCCTAGATAGCTTAACATGTGAGCATGTTTTTCTAGCATTTTGTAACTTAATCTCAGCATGTTTTTGCTACAATTTTGACTGGTTTCAGCTCTGTTTTGAGCTGGTTTAGTCCTTTGAGGCTTGTATTGTGTGGTTGTTTTGTAAAGAGGCTTCACTAGCCTAATGTTTTAGGCTTTTTAGCATGAATTCCATGAGTTGCTTGCATGTTTTAGTGTCATTTTGCACTCCGTTTCAGCATTGAAATCTCTGCAATCTCCCTCTATTCTTCACTCTTTCATTTATTTTGAAAGTGGCCTTGATCCCCTTGTTGGCTTAAGTGTGAAATTGAGACACTCATGCTTAATGGTTTCAATCCTCTTTTGAGGGTTTCTACTAACCAACGGCATGAGGTCTCTTTCATGCTCAAGACACTTGTGGTTTAAGCCTACTTTCAATCAGAGGACATTCACCTTTTGGACTAATCAATTAAAGAATGGATTGGTAAACTAAAATGAGTAAATAAAAATGAACAAGTAAAATAGGCAGATAAAGCATCATTTGTGTTACATTGCATGTGTTCAGATCGCACGTTAATTCGAACACAAGGCAAATGGGACATTTCATACTCAAAAGTGATGAAATGTTTCAGTTTCCTTGGTAACCATCACCCTTGATCATGCATGATAGGGTGGTGGTCTTTTGAGTCTTGTTTTGCACTCATTAAGCTTGTACAAGCTTGGTTTCTTAGCCATCATGCATGAAAATGCTTGGTTGATGGTTTGAGGCCCAAGAACTACACTCCTTTGAGCTTATGTGATGATAAAGAGGGTAACAGTGCATACACTCCTTGAGAATACACTACTTTGCCTCTGTTTACTCTCCGTTGCAACAAAAAGAAGAAGTTTAGGGAAGCAGTAGTCGACTGGCCACCAGCAGTAGCTGATCGGCCAGAAATGAAATTTGGCACAAGTGTGCTCTTGAGTTGGAGTAGAGGCATTCTGGAAGTTGACAGCACTGTTGGTGTTTAGACATGTGCAAACAGAGGCTACAATGGCAAGGCGGTGGATTTTCAGGAGGAAACCAATCGGGAATGCATGGACCTCCCACCTCTCGAGGCCATTCAATCGTTTTATTTAGTTAATTAGTGGTAGTTAATTTACTTGCTTCGTAATTAGTTAGTTAAAGTGTTTAGCTAATTAATTAGAATAAGTTAGTTAATTTGTTTCAATTTTTGTAATAATTAGCTTAGAATAGTTAATTCGTTTCACCTGTGTTGTAATAGTTAGTTTAATTAGCATCGCTAGTTAACTTATTCATTCGGACCCTCTTTCGCGAGGGCGTAATGTTGTAATAAGTGTGCATGCGTGTGTGCATGTCTTCCAACCCCAAGTCTTTCTCCCTTTTATTTAATCCCTTTTGA
The DNA here is from genome assembly GCF_004153795.1 of Camellia sinensis. Classification (NCBI taxonomy): domain Eukaryota; kingdom Viridiplantae; phylum Streptophyta; class Magnoliopsida; order Ericales; family Theaceae; genus Camellia; species Camellia sinensis. Next base: position 3,243 of record NW_021028762.1, on the reverse strand, counting down.
TGGTTAGATTAGAGACATTTTCAATTAGCATACCGTATGCTTGCATGATTGCATCCATTCATTTGTCTTGCATGCACTGAGGCTCGGCACATCATTCAAACTGCATTGTCAATTCAATACTTACTTGAATACGTCGTCCAAGTCTTGAGGACGGTCAAAAATGGGGTGTCTACAGAGCCCCGCACGTGCGGCAAGGCTTCCCGCACATGCGGCAGTGATCGCCGCACGTGCGGCGATTCTAGGCAGTTTGCAATTCAAAAATCCAGTAAAACCCAATTTTTGGTACACTTTATCAAGGCTCAAAATAGGTTCTTTAATTGTTAGAATATGGTTCAAAAATCATGTACAAGATTCACAAACACACCACAATCTAACTATGATTCAAATCTTCAATTCCTAAAGCTTATAACAAAATTCAATTACATAATATTCCCAACTTCCTCACACACACACACACACACACATGCAACCATTTGTTCAAATACATGAATTCCATTACAACTCCAAACCACACCACACCAAGAAATTCCTACGTTAAAGCAAGGAAAGAAAGTGGAATTAGATGGGTTAGACTTACCTTAAGCTTAATACTCTTGAATTCCTCTTAACTCCCCACTCTTAGATCTTGAGGACTTTCACTTCTTTTCTTCAAACCCTTTTCCTCTCTAATTTTCCTTCCAGGAGATATTTTGTAAGGCTGTAAGTTCCTTACTCAAAGTGGCACATATATATAATATAAAGAAAAAGTTGAATAGGACAAAAATTAATCAATTTAATCGTTCCAAACCAAATTTCTGAAAAATGCTTAGTATTACTTAAAAATTATGCTGATTCCAAATATAAGGTCAATTTCAGATTATTAAACTCCTAAGGCTTCCAATTCCTTATCCAAACATTTTAATTATGATAGATATGATTTCTTATTAAACAGATATGAATCTATAATCATAAGGTTCACTTAATTACACTTAATTCCACATGGAATTTCATAATATGCATTTAAATGCGCAGAATAAAGGACTGAAAATATATCAGAGAACATGTACGAGGGTCAGGTTATTATAGTTTTGTTCTTCAGCTACTACAGTTTGGACTCAGTGTCACGGTTCTGAATCTAATCTTGCAAAGTGCAATGCAAGACCGATAAATCACCAAAGAGTCCAAATCTAACAAATCGTTTTGGAAAACTGATTTTTATAAAGAAGTGTCAAACATAGACTGTTTTGCTAAATACAGAGTCGCCACCTAAATATTTTATTTTGGGGAAATTTAGGAAACCCTGACTCGTGCCTAAGGCCACGTGTCCGTCATCACCAAAGTTGCCTTGGCTCGGGAACTTGGGTACGAGAGGGGAAGGTCATACAATGAGCACCCCCGCTCGCCCGATCAAAGGATCGGCCTTTACTAAGCATGATATTTTGTTTTGAAAACATATGTGTTCTTATTTCGGTTTATTAGCTAGCTTACTACGTGATGCGCACAGCATACAAGTATAGACTAGATCGCCTAAGTTGGAACAAAACATTTTATGTTTGTTTGTTTGAAAATGGTTTGAAGGTGCTACTCGCAAGTAGGCTAAGACGTGGATTTGCCACCCTCAAGTGGGCTTAGAAAACATGATTTTGCCACTGTCTAGTGGGCTTAAAAAAACTCACATTTGATGAATTGTTCCAATTCAAGCAATCCAACCTTCACTCACAGGCATTCAGGCAGTTATATCATTTAAGAAGTTAGCCTCATGGCAAGCATGCTGTCATGGCAATCAATAACACACATGCAAGGATGCTAATGCATAAACACTTACAATGTACTCTAAGCCAAAACAATAGCTAGTTAGTAATCAATGTATGATCCTAGCTATGTTAAGATGCCTAATGCAACACATGCAAAATGCAACTAAGATAGGCTCGACTAGTCTAAGATGACATATGAAATGCAACTTGATAATCTTGAATTCAAGTAGGAATTGAAATACAATGCAGTTAATATGATGTGCCGAGCCCGGTGCATGCAAGACAGATGAATGAATGCAAACATACTATCACAAGTATGCTAATCAAAACATGACCTAGAACTAACCATCGTAAGCGGTTAAGTAAAAGGGAAAAAGACGTGGGGTTGGAAGACATTCACACATGCACGCACACTTATTACAACAATACGCCCTCTCGACAGAGGGTCCGAATAAATAATACAACCTAGCTACGCTAAGCTATTCTAACTAATCTCATAATCTAATTAGACTAATTATTACAACACCAAAACTAATTAACTAACAAGCTAATTAATTATTACAATCCAAATTGAAACAAATAGCTACACTAAGCTGAATGAATATTACAAAACCAATTAAATAATTAAATTATACAAACTAATCATGAATACTGAAATGGCCTCACAGGCGATGAAGAGATGCATGCTCGGTCGGCTTCGCTCGGAAATCTGTTGCCATGCCTCGTGTTGCCTCTGTTTGCACTGTTTTTGACTTCTGAAAACTGTGAAAATTTCTGTGATACTTCTGAACCACCTCATGGGCACTCTGAGAGGCCATCGGCTAAATGGTATATGGTTATCGGCCAAAGCATAAGGGTCATCGACCACTTATGAGGCTATCGGCCAAACATTGTTAGCCGATCAGCACACCAGATAGCCGATCGGCTATCTCTTCCTACAGACTGCTCCTTTTGCTGCAGCAGAGTACAAACAGAGGCATGGCAATACATTTGCAAGAAAATGTTTTGCAACTACACCCCTTATCATGTTTGAAACTCAAAGGAGTGTGGTGTTCGACTCTCGAGCCATCAATCACGCATTTCGAAGCATGATGGACAAAGAGGCCGAGTTGCACAATTCAATGTGAATGAAATGCACAAAAACACATAATTTCCTTAAACTCTATCATGTTTGATTAAGAGGCCGAGGATTAAGGCACGTTCCATCACTTCAAGTATAAAACGTCCCTCGTTTCTCGTGTTTGGCTTAACACCCCAAACCAAACACAATGCAATGCATGTAACATGGAGATGCTATGCAATGCAACATAAGCATGCCAAATGCAATGTAACTCAAGCATGCACACATGATGCAATGCAATCTAAACATGTAAACAATCATGGCATGCAACAAGTATGCAACAACATGCAAAGATGGACAAGCATGCAACAAGCATGCAACAACATGCAAAAATGGACTTAAACCAAAATGGACAGACCTCAGTCATGCCCAAATCAGTGGCCAAAACAC
>NW_021028761.1:800116-810490 GCF_004153795.1 Camellia sinensis | reverse complement strand
AAACCTCTTTCAAAAATAAACATGAAATGTTTTGTTCTAACTCAGGCGATTCAGTCTATACTTGTATGCTGTGCGCATCACATAGTAAATCTAGGCTAATAACCAGAATAAGAACGCATAATGTTTTCAAAACAAGATATCATGATTAGTAGAGGCCGATCTTCAGATCGGGCGAGAGGGGGTGCTCATAGCTGACCTTTCCCAATCGTACCCAAGTTCCCGAGCCGAGGAAACTCTGGTGATGACGGACACGTGGCCTTAGGCAAACGAGTCAGGGTTTCCTAAATTCTCCTAAAATAAAATATTTAGGTGGCGACTCTGTATCTGGCAAAGCAGTCCATGTTTGGCACTTCTTTACAAAAATCTGTTTTTCAAGACGATTTGCCAGATTTGGACTCTTTGGTTCAGATTAAGAACCGTGACAATTAGAGTCCAAACTGTAGTGAGCCCAATACGAACAGAACGGGATTCATCCTCCCGGGGCGTTTGGGGACGTCTACACTAACATGATCCTTTCTTTATGTTTTCTTCCTTAAATTTTGATAAGTACAGAGTTCACAAAGGATTGGATCAGTAACTTCTCTCTTGTTTCTCAGATTACAACCTGAAAGCCCTCCCTAAGAAAAATCCCTTGGATGGTCACTACTTAGCAACATACTGATTCTTTCTTTTACACGTGTTTGGCTAGAACAACGATCTAAAACAAGGCCGCCAATCTAGGATAAAAACAAATGCAAATTCACCTAGTTGGTGTGTCTACTATTAAGAAATAAATGGAAGAAAAAAAAAATCCTATGCCAAATGGAAACATTAGAAGTTACTGAATGAAGAGTGCAATAACAAACTACAATAGAGATATGTGAAAGATTTTGAGATGAGAAAAACCTGATTTAAACCGTCTGAAAGAACTTTCTCGAAAACTCCAAATGGTAGGACAACCGAGGTAGGAATCCCAACCCAAGAAAGCACTTTTCCTTTTAGATATCCAATATTACATGATTTAGCTCCAACCTGTGAAAATCAACATTTTGTAACTTACACAAACTGTTTAGAAAAAAGAGAAAACTCCTCAAATATAAATGAAATTTGACAATACAATCCTAACCACTTCACTAGTGAACTCCTCAGATGATATGGCATATCTGCCACCAAACTGCTTTCTGACCAATTTTATAGAGGGCAAAAGGCCTTGTTTGTCCAAGTTTGTTGAACTTGCACTTGTTAAGCCATCCTCTACCTTGCTGGGGTTAAGCACAAGAAAGAAAGAGAATTAATATTGGTTTCTTGTGTATTTTGGATTTTTAGTGGAGCAATGAATATTTTGATTTGTAGATTATATGAAAATGTATTCACACCTAAAGAAAAGTAAATGAAAAAATGGACTACAATTTTTAGTGGCAGCCAAAGAACTGGTGGCCAAGAAGATGGTCCTGCTTCTTGGGACAATTCTTTCAGGGAGGATAAATATGTAGCAAAGGAGAAGGTTGTAGGTGGGATGGTGGATAATCTTTCAATTGATGTTTCAGATGGCTCCAATGTTGGAGAAAATGTTTTTAGTGAACAAAATTTTTCTAACACGCAACTGGTGGCCAAGAAGATGTGAGTGGCGTTGGTGGTTTGGCATTAAACAATCCTTTATGTGGAAGTGAAACTAAGAGCATGGCCGAGGAGGTTGATCAAGCGCATGGTTCTTTGCATTATGTAATGTCATGGTCTAGTGTGCTGGTGAGTATGGAGAACAACAAAACTTCAGCCAGGCTTCTACATTAAAACATGCAATAAATGATGATTGTGCTGCTTATCACAGTTAGTTCATACTTCTTTACACATATAAGGTTTTTAACTAGTATTGGATTTTATTATTCTTTTCATCATTCTCTTTGATTTAATTTTGTTGGCTGTATCTTCATAGCTAATGATTTTTTTTTTCCAGGGACAATGGATTATGTAGCCTCGCAACATAGTTTTGATTTCAGCATTTCAGATATCAATCTGCTTTTAGGAAATGAAGTTATGAAATCAACTTCAGATTTCAGCATTTCAGATATCAATCTGTTTTTAGGAGATGAAATTATGAAATCAAGTTCAGAAATCTCAGAAACTAATTCTACATGTGAGGATAATGCTGTGCCGGTGTGATGAAAGAAAATGAACCAAATGGCAGTTTTGTTTCAGATGAGTCTATCTATGAAATTGATAAAGTTTTGATGAAGGAAAAAGATTGTGGCCAAGAAGGCCAGTGATTGCAGATATTCTAAGAATGAATTAGTTGAGGTTGAGAAATCTAGCATTTGTATAGATGAACCAGCTGGCTCAGTTGATCTGAGACTAGATGATTTCAAATCTTTAGAAGAGGGGAGTATTACCATGATGTTGGTTGGAGGTCACAGAAGTGAAGAAAGGGTCAGAGAAGCAGTAGAACTGCGTGAAAATGTTTTGAAATCAAATTCAATGATGGAAGATCAGTCATCTTAATTCACTGAATTAGCTGTTAACGAAGGTATTCAGAGCTTCATTAAGAGCTCTAATCATAGATTTTATCTGTATTTTATTATTGAACATATTGACATCTATCATCAATGAATGGTTGGTCTTGTCATTTCCTTTTCAGGCACTGCTGCTGCTGAAGATGCCACCGAGATGTAGATACCAAATTCAGGATCAGTTGAAGTGAAAAACTCACTTACCAAATTGAATTCAATAATTACAAGGAAGAATGAACAAAGTAGTTTGATTCAAGAAACACCCAAGAAGCCAATGACACTTGACATGAAAGAGAATGCACCACCAAGCATCAAGAGAGAGCATTTGGGTAGTACAATTGTGAGATTAACGACAAGGAGGCATGCTCTTGGGTGCCACTCATGAATCTTTTTTTTGAGAATCAACGAGTGAAAAAAAGAATTCCGGAGCCCTGTAATTAGTGTGCAGGCATATCTCATGCAAAAGTAATGCGACTTTTTTGGTGGTTTTGACAAATTTTTATGTTGTAATTACAGATTACTTGTAACAAAATTCCCAAACCCAGGAATTGGGGCCAAAATACCCGCTAACCATTAATGATGCCATTTTGGTATTAACAAGACAAGACTAACAAAACAATCTGAAAACCCTACATACACTGATTTATTTTACAAATGGGTTGGTTTCAACAAAAAATGAAGAAATGTTTACCAGGCAGTGTCGGTAGAGGATTTCTTGACGGCGAGGCGAGACCAAGTGACAACCTTGCTGAAGCTGAGGGGCTCGATTTGGACAGGTGTAACGACGATGCCGATGAGCTGTACAGAGTTACAGAGCTCCTTCTTCCACTGAAATGCTCTCTTTAGAACAAGAAGAGTATGGGAAAAACGAGTAAAAGAAATCAAAGAGAAAAAGCGAGAAAGAGAGAGATAGACAGAGAGAGACAGACGCTTGAAAAATTATACCTACATAACGGTGGCGAGGCGAAGACGAACGGCGGCGCTGACGGTAGGGAGGTGAGGACGGCGGACGGCAGCGTTGATGGAAAAGAGGCGAGATGAGTGGCGCGACTGAGAGGGTGGGATCGATTGGGCGCGTTTTTGTGAAATATTATAAGGGTTTGAGTTTGTTTTCCCCTACAACAGTGTTGGTCGGCTATTTGGATTCTGTGCATTTAACAAGCAAAACGACGTTGTTTTGAAATCTACGACTAAATTGCAATAGTCGCTAAAAGATTTTAGTCTCCTTTCCAGTGTTTCACTTTCCCGCCTAAATTTTTGGCGACCAATATTTCAAATTAGTCATGAAAAATCACTTTTTAGCGACTAAATTACTTTAGTCAGTAAAAGTATAAACTTTTGCATACCAATTTTTTTCCTAGTAGCCAAATGTGATTTTTTTGCGACCAAAAGATTTTTGGTCGGCAAAAGTGGTCAGTAAATGTGTTATTTCTTGTAGTGACAACGTTTGTGTTTGATAGCTATCACAGGCATATATATAGATAGGCTTGAACCCATATCCAAGTATAACTCCTTATAACTTCCCACCATCAAGGAAGTTGTAAGGTCCCATAAAACCACTATATAGGATAGTGAACAGACGTTAGTTACCCATTAACCATTAAACTAATTAAATATATATAGTATAAATGGCCACTTTATGGATATTCTTACATTCTCCCACTTGGCACATATAACATACGTTGTTGACTGTCGAGTAACTAAGAAACAGATTATGGCCATCAAATAAAAATACCCAAACCTTAGAGTTATAATACATGAATCATGGCTATTATACTCTATCAATTGAGTATTTCCTTCCATATATTACATTGTATGATACTCTCAATTTTATATGGTGTCATTCTTTATGAATAACTTCTAATAAGTTATTTGTCCCAATGGATTGGATAACATCACAAATGCTTTAGGTGCACAAAATGATGATTTTCACTAATAATAATCAAAATGTCATGACAAAATAAAACAAAACAAAACAACAACTAGAAAAATTATGGAGCTAACCAATCAGTCTCATGCCCTCAACGTCTTTTGAAAACACCTTTACAGAAAGACCTTTGGTCATGAGATCTACAACCATCATATTGGTACTAATATGCTTAATGCTGACTTCTTGCTTCTTAACACGGTCTCGAACAATAAGATACTTTATGTCAATATGCTTGCTTCGGTTGCCACTTTTGTTATTGTTAGAGAAGAAAATCGTAGCTGAATTATCACAGTAAACCTTTGATGGCCTAGAAATTGAATCCACAATTTGAAGCCCTATGATAAAATTCCTTAACCAGATAGCCTGTGATGTTGCTTCAAAACATGTTATAAACTCTGCTTCCATTGTTGACGATGCAATTATCGTCTCCTTGGTGCTCTTCCATGAAATAGCACTGCATGCTAGTAGATAGACATATCCTAAAGTGGATTTTCTAGAATCTTGACAACTCGCAAAATTCAAGTATGAATATCCAACCATCTCAAGATAGTCAACGTGCTTGTAAGTAAGCATGTAGTCCTTGGTTCCCTTTAAGTACCTTATGATTTTATTTGTAGCCTTCCAATGCTCCATTCCTGGATTGATTTGGTATCTGCCAAGCATCCCAATTGCAAATGCAATGTCAGATCATGTACAAACCAGAGCATGCATTAAACTGTCTACAATAGACACATAGGTGTAGCCCGACTTTCCGCGCTCCTTTTGGAAGGCGAATAGCCCTACAGTTCGGACTCCACTTGTGGTTCTGAATTTGATTTCACAAGTGCAATGTTAAATAGTGAAAACACAAAAAGAGTCTAAATCCGACAATTCTTTTTGGAAAATCAATGTTTGAATCAAATGCCAAAAATGGACTGCTTTGCCAGATTACAGAGTCACCACCTAAATATTTTTGAGAAATTTAAAAAACTCGAGACTCGTGCCAAAAGCCATTAGTCCGTCATCATCAAAGTGTCTCGGCTCGGGAACTTAGGTACGAGAGGGAAAGGTCATGAATTGAGCACCTCACTTGCCTGATCAAAGATCGGCCTCTACTAATTATGATGTGATTTTTATTTACATTATATGTTCTTGTTTTGATTTATTAGCTATATTACTATGTGATGCGCACACAAGGTATAGACTAGTTTGGAAGATTTGGGACACTTGATCTCATGTTTTGTTTTGAAATTATTTTGTGAATTTGCCACTTAAAAATGTGGGCTAAAAATGGACATTAATCAAACTATCCCAAGTCAAGCAACTAGCCTTCATCCATAGGCATTCAAACAGTTATATCATTTAAGCAATTAGCCTCATGGTATTCATGGTTTGGACATGGCAGCACAAACATTCGATGCAAGATGCTAAGACATAAAAATGCCCACCTAGTACTCCAAAGCGAGCCAAAACAAACAAAAGAGTTAGAAAAAATGCATGATCCTAACTATGAAATACGACTAGTGCAATACATGCAATATGAAATTATTAGGCTCGGCTACTAATATGGCATACGAATCAATTTGACAACATGCGGTTTAAGCACGTATTCAAAGAATTGTTTAACTAACAATGCAAATTAGAATGGTGTGTCGAGCCTCGGTGCATGCAAGATAAGTGGATGCAAGGCATGAGAGATGCTAAATAAAACATGATGCCCTAAACTAACCAACATAAGCTAGTAAATAAAATGGAGAAATACGTGGGGTTGGAAGACATACACATTATTACAAGTTTGGGCCTTCACGAAGGAGGGTTCGAATCAAAGTCCAAAAGTCCAAATTAAACTAATTATTACAAAACCGAATGAATAAATATGCAAGGCTAACTAACTAGCTAACTATGCTATTACAACAAGGATAACCATGATAAGTAAACTAGCTATTTAAGCTAATTAACTATAACAATTGCAAAGGGGCAACAATAATAATTACAACATTAATGATTAATGACACTAATTACAATAGACAATATTAAATTAACTACAACGACGATCATGATGTAAGCGAGGATGCGCAAGGATTGCATGCATGCACATGCACAATGTTCAAGAATAACTCTGTCTGCCCCATGGCTTGCTCTGCTGCTGAGTTTTGCAAAAATACACTGTTGACCAAACATTAAGGACCGGCTGGCCCTCAATTAAGCCCGGCCGAGTCTAAAGAAGGCTGGCCGTGCCTTAATTTTGTGCAAAACTCAGTTTTGTGTTTTGAAATGAAAACAGTGCAAACATAGTTGTCCAAGCTCTGTTTGTCCCTTCCTTCCTTCTTTGTCATGGAAAAGCCTTGAGAGAAGGTTAGAATTGTTTCCAAAACCATCAATGAGCAAGTTGATTGCTTGATGATTTTAGATACAATTTTGGACAAAAATCAATTAATGCAATGAATATGACCACTCCTTCCTTTTTATCATGGAATGAACTCAAAAAAGGAAAGTAGAGACACTTCAAGGATCATCAAAACCCCATGAATTGGCGTACGACCACTCTTGACTCGATAAACTTGGCATAAGGTCTGGATAAGCCAAAGCAAGATGACTCATTTTCTTTATATGTGTTGGTTGCTTTTAAACCAATTCTTTTAGTCATTTCCATTCTTTAGTCCATTTGTCTGAAGTGATGATTAAGTCCTCTAAAAGGAGAGAAGCGTCAAACATGAAGTAATTCTCAACATGAAAGAGAGATTATGCCATTGGCAATGAATCTCCGTAGAGATTAAGCCATTAAGCGTGAACCTCTAGTTCATGTGTTGAATAACTGTCGACCGATTGAAACGACTCTCAAATGAAAGAAAATAATGGCAAGTTGATTCTTAAAATGAGGTCACTAACATGAAAGTTAGACAAAGAAAGGCTAAGAACAACATAATACAAGCTATGTACAAAGACCAATGCTACAACGAAGGAACTAATCAAAGCTTGAATCAATTAAATAGATTAGGACAGCCCTAAAACAGTCTCTAATAAGTCAAAACAGTGGTTGAAAATGCAAGAAAAGAACTCAAAAAAAAACTAAACAAAAGTAAAGACAATAAAGCTATATAAGCAAAAACAAGGAGGGGTGGCCAACCCCTCCAATTTCAAGACTTCAAACCATGTTTTTTGGCCTTAGTTCAACTCTGAAAATCAGTTCAAAAATCAAAGGAAAAGAGTGGGAGTGGTGGTGGTGGTGCTAGGTGGTGGTGAAGGAATGGCCCAAAACTAGACCCTTTTGGACCCTCAATCCAACACAAATGTAGAGAGAGAGGGAGATATAGAGAGGGAGTGATATATATATGTGATATATCAGATTTTCTAACCTCTTAAAGGGGAGGAGAGGCTCTCTTTATATAGAGAAACCAAAGGGGCAAAGCTTCTCTTGGAAGCTTTGACCAAAAAGGCCAAGCTTCTCTTAGAAGCTTGGAGCAAAAGGGCCAAGCTTCTTGGAGAAGCTAGGCAAAGGGGTCAAGAAGTTCAAGCTTCTTGGAGAAGCTAAACAAAAAGGTTCAAAAGGGTCAAGCTTCTTGGAGAAGCTTTCAAAGGGTCAAAAGGTTCAAGCTTCTTGGAGAAGCTAAAAAAAGGTCAAGCTTCTTGGAGAAGCTAAAAGGGGTCAAGCTTCTTTGAGAAGTTAAAAAAAGGTTCAAGAGGGTCAAGCTCCCTCAAGAAAAGGTCTCGGTCAGGACAAGTGGCCGACTGATCTAAAACAGTGGCCGGCCGGCCAAACACAATGCCGACCGGCAACAAAAGGTGCCGACCGGCATAAAAGATTGCCGATGGCAGTAAAAACTAGCCGGTGGCCTCTAGCCACTGCCGGTGGTGTGTGGGGATGCCTCACAAGGCATTCCCTACCCCTCCAAGGCAAAACACAAGTGTTTGGTGCAAAACCAGACACAAAACAGTCGAGTCGAGAGATCCTGAGGCAGGGCGCTTAGCTGAGAACTCCGGGAACTCAAGACGAACACGAACAAGGATGATCACCGAGTGTTCAAACGATGACGTCCAAGTCTTAAGGACGGTCAAAAATGGGGTGTCTACAGCTAGTAAATAAAAGGGAGAAATATGTGGGGTTGGAAGACATACACATTATTACAAGTTTGGGCCTTCACAAAGGAGGGTTCGAATCAAAGTCCAAAAGTCCAAATTAAACTAATTATTACAAAACCGAATGAATAAATAAGCAAGGCTAACTAACTAGCTAACTATGCTATTACAACAAGGATAACCATGATAAGTAAACTAGCTATTTAAGCTAATTAACTACAACAATTGCAAAGGGACAACAATAATAATTACAACATTAATGATTAATGACACTAATTATAATAGACAATATTAAATTAACTACAACGACGATCATGATGTAAGCGAGGATGCGCAAGGGTTGCATGTATGCACATGCACAATGTTCAAGAATAGCTCTGTCTGCCCCATGGCTTGCTCTGCATCACCTCAGCCACTGCCCTCTGTTTTTTGCAAAAATACACTGTTGACCAAACATTAAGGATCGGCTAGCCCTCAATTAAGCCCGGCCGAGCCTAAAGAAGGCTGGCCGTGCCTTAATTTTGTGCAAAACTCAGTTTTGTGTTTTGAAATGAAAACAGTGCAGACATAGTTGTCCAAGCTTTGTTTGTCCCTTCCTTCCTTCTTTGTCATGGAAAAGCCTTGAGAGAAGGTTAGAATTGTTTCCAAAACCATCAATGAGCAAGTTGATTGCTTGATGATTTTAGATACAATTTTGGACAAAAATCAATTAATGCAATGAATATGACCACTCCTTCCTTTTTATCATGGAATGAACTCAAAAAAGGAAAGTAGAGACACTTCAAGGATCATCAAAACGCCATGAATTGGCGTATGACCACTCTTGACTCAATAAACTTGGCATAAGGTCTGGATAAGCCTAAGCAAGATGACTCATTTTCTTTATATGTGTTGGTTGCTTTTAAACCAATTCTTTTAGTCATTTCCATTCTTTAGTCCATTTTTCTGAAGTGATGATTAAGTCCTCTAAAAGGAGAGAAGCGTCAAACATGAAGTAATTCTCAACATGAAAGAGAGATTATGCCATTGGCAATGAATCTCTGTAGAGATTAAGCCATTAAGCGTGAACCTCTAGTTCATGTGTTGAATAACTGTCGACTGATTGAAACGACTCTCAAATGAAAGAAAATAATGGCAAGTTGATTCTTAAAATGAGGTCACTAACATGAAAGTTAGACAAAGAAAGGCTAAGAACAACATAATACAAGCTATGTACAAAGACCAATGCTACAACGAAGGAACTAATCAAAGCTTGAATCAATTAAATAGATTAGGACAGCCCTAAAACAGTCTCTAATAAGTCAAAACAGTGGTTGAAAATGCAAGAAAAGAACTCAAAAAAAAACTAAACAAAAGTAAAGACAATAAAGCTATATAAGCAAAAACAAGGAGGGGTGGCCAACCCCTCCAATTTCAAGACTTCAAACCATGTTTTTTGGCCTTAGTTCAACTCTGAAAATCAGTTCAAAAATCAAAGGAAAAGAGTGTAGAGGAACCAAGGGTTGAGCTATGAAGATAGGTGCAAGTAAGGATGTCAACCTTACCACCTTTGGTAGCTTATCCAAACCCAAGTTCCAACACGTAAAATGGATACAAAATAACCCAAGAATATAAGAAATAGTTAGAAATGAAGTAAACAAAAGCAAGAACAAGAGTTGCAAGCTTATACCTCTCAAAATGGGGTAAGCTTGGGTTGATGATCAAACTCACTCTTGACACACTCTCAAACTTGAATTATGCTTCTCAAGGGTCAACCAAGGTTCTAAGATGATGAGTCAAGGTTGTGTATGGTGTATATAGATGATACAAGGAAGGTAGGTTAGCTCAAAGATAGCTTGCAATGGAAGAAGGAGGAAGAATAAGCTGTCTCTATGTGTATAGGCTTTCTCTCAATTGTTCAACCCT
>NW_021028761.1:756606-798106 GCF_004153795.1 Camellia sinensis | reverse complement strand
ATGAAACAGCTGCGGCTATCATGTTTCCGTGCTTATTGTTTGTTTTGGGCTAGTTGTGAACCTCTCTCTATATGGCACTTCTTGTCTTGTAAAGCTTACAAGAAAAGCTTCATAAGAGGGAGATCCCTCCATACACGGGAGCCAAAAGCAAGACAGCTGTCTTAAAATATCTGCAAAAGCAGATGCACTGTAGTCGGCCGGTCAAAAATGCCATTTTGGCAAAAAAGAGTGCCGACCGGCACTAAATAGTGCTGACCGGCAACAAATAGTGCCGGCCGGCAATATACATTGCCGGTGGCAGCAAAAACCAGCCGGTGGCCTCTAGCCACTGCCGGTGATGTGTGGGGATGCCTTACAACGCATTCCTTGCCCCTCCAAGGCAAAATACAAGTGTTTGGTGCAAAACCAAACACTAAATAGTCGAGTTCGGAGATCCTGAGGCGAGGCGCGCGAGCCGAGACCTCCAGGAACTCCAAACGAACACAAACATGGATAATCACCGAGTGTTCAAACGGTGACGTCCAAGTCTTGAGGACGGTCAAAAATGGGGTGTCTACACTCATCGAGTTCTTTGTTGTTGCTTATTGAGTTATTTTGTCGTTGGTCAGCTCACTACCTGATTATTACGATGCAAGTGCTTAATTTTCAAACAAAATTTCAATTTCATTCACATTGTTATGTGATGCCACGCGATGCGATGCGTAGGGCAACAAATGTAACACCTTTTTAAACAAAATAGTTGTTTCATTTCCACCATGTCTTTTGCAAAAAGATACATAGTTTTGAAGAAAGTAAAACCTGCCTGAGGCAGTGCAATGTGCTTAAAACAAGTAGTAGAAAAGGAAAGTAAAGCAAAGGGAGAGCACGGTAACACCGGTGGCCTCCCTCTATGATAGATGCACCTCCTGCGCCCTTGTTCGGGTCAATTATATGGTTTGGCACCTTCATTACTCAAGATAGTGCAAGAAAGTGCGTTTTGGAATGTTAACTGGTCTTCGTGCTGACCTCGAGCCATGTCTTCTGTGTGCAATGTTCGGTGCGTGCAAGGAGCATCCTTTTTCGTATCCTTTTGTGTCTCGCGGAGTCCGCAAATCACTTTAAGCATGTTGTATTACATTGCTTTGATATGACCATGATTAGCATGCTCGTTACGCGTCTTGCTTTCAACAAATGCCTCATCTTGATTTGGTTGCATCTCAACAAATGCGAGTGGCATGCCTTCACTATACTTATACTGTACATGTATTCGAATTCCAATTATACACATTGCCTGCATTACAGCATGCTTTACTTACATGTGTATATGTATTCTCAAATGGTTACACATTGTATACGTTTTGCGTGTACTTTACTTACATGTGTTCAAGTTCCGTTTTTATACACATTGCATGCGTTGTCGCATTATGCTTTACTTACATGTGTTCAAGTTCCGTTTTTATACACATTGCATGCGTTGTCGCGTTATGCTTTACTTACATGTGTTCAAGTTCCCTTCTTTTACACATTGCATGCGTTGTTGCGTTATGCTTTACTTACATATGTTGAAATCCCTTTCTATACACATTGCATGCGTTGTCGCGTTATGCTTTACTTACATGTGTTCAAATCCCTTTCTATACACATTGCATGTGTTGTCACGTTACGCTTTACTTACATGTGTCTACATCTTCACACATTGTACACGTTGTCACGTGTTCTTTACCTACATGTGTTTGGGCCTTCATAGCATTATCATGCTTGCCTTTAGTCGCATTGTTATACTTCCCACCCAATTTGCGTTGTCACGCACTTTCAATTGCATTGTCATGCATGTTGCTAACGATTTTGTACTTGTTGAGTTTTCCTTCTCTTTCAGGTACGATATTGTATGTACGGTTCAATTGAAGCTAGTGCAACCAGACAAGCCGCACAGGTATTGTATCCTCCGAGTGAGACGTATCGAGAATTGCATAATTCCCTTGCACCCTCTCTGCATTGTAGTGTAGTTTGGTTTGTGCTAGCTTAAAACTGTAGCATGATATGCTTCGTTACAGCTTTCTTTGCATGATCATAAGTTATGTTCGGCTTCTTGCATTGTCAGTTGCATTTTGCCCCTGCCCTCTGGCGCATATCTTATCTGTAGCTTATATGTTTGTCTAAGTCTTCGGCCTTGTCAAAAATGGGTCGTCTCTGGGCTTTGACATTCACTCCCGTCATTATTATGACTTTCGAGTTCTGTCAAAGAGGGGCAACTGTAGACACCCCATTTTTGACCGTCCTCAAGACTTGGACGTCACTGCTTGAACACTCGGTGATCATCCATGTTCGTGTTTGTTTTGAGTTCCCGGAGGTCTTGGCTACACGCCTTGCCTCAGGATCTCTCGACTTGCTTGTTCTGTGCTTGGTTTTACACCAAGGACTTGTTTTTTTTTTTTCACCTGAGGGTAGAGAGTAGCTGGCTAGCTACCCCTGATACCCACCGGCCATGGCTTGCGGCCACCGGCCGTGTTTTGAGGCTACCGGCCATTGGTGAAATAGTCCATTGGTCGGTTGGCATTTTGTGTGGCCGGCTGACCACCTGTTTGGCCGATGGCCTCATTTTCAGGCCGGTACCACCTTTTTGCCTTTTTCAGGCGCGGTGCATGCCAGCTATGCCAGCTGGAATGCACAAACCCTGCCCCCGTGCACGGCTGTGGCTGTTTTGAACCTTTGCACCCTTTTAGGTCCAAGCTTCCTAGAGAAGATTGCACCCTTTGCTTAAGCTTCTTGAGGAAGCTTGACCTTTTGTCTTAGCTTTCTCAAGAAGCTTGCACCCTTAGCTTAGCTTCCCTTGAAAGACTTGACCCTTTTAGGATAGCTTCTCTTGGAAGCTTAGCCTTTCCCCTTGTCTATATAAGGAGACCTCTCTTCTCCATTAGAGAGGTTCAGTAAAACCAGACCATATATGATATATATTTGATATATATCACTCACTCTCTCTCTCTATATCCCCCTATCTCTCTTCATTTGTGTGTGTTTGAGGGCCTAAAAGTGTATTTAGTTCTTAGTTTTGCACTAAGTCACCTACTATTACACCATACTTCGAATTTGGAGGTCTTGAGGGTTTGTTCTTGGAGCTTTGGGTCGGTTTTGATCAGAAGAAGAGGCCTGAGCTTGCTGTTCTTGAAGTGTTCTTCAAGGGTAACACTATTTACTTTATATTTCCCAATCTTGCACTAGTCTTTAACCTATCTTGCATACTGATTCAAGATTTGTGTATAACTAAAAAAAGTCTTGTATTTGCATGCTTAAGATTTTTCATTAAGGTCTTTTTGGTGTTGGGGGTCGACCTCCCCCTCTTAGGCCTTGTTTGGCCCCTTTTGTGCTCTCTTTGATAAGCTTTGGTGACTTTTGTGTATTGGGCTTCTCACCACTGAAATCCAGTAGATATTCAGTGGTGATGAAGGGGTTTTGAAGTTTTGTATAGGGGAGGGACACCCCTCTCCCTTTGTCTCTCTTTTGTTTACATTTTTGGCTCATAAGGGTAGCATGCATGATTAGCTGTTCTTGACTCCATTTCAGGAGTTTTTGGGTGTTATTTGGGCATATCTTACCTCTGTTTTTGGTCGGATTAAAGGTCCCTTGCATGCATAATATACTTGCTTTGTATTCCCCCGTTTTGCCTAGAAGTGCATCATGCATTTAACCTACTATGCTCTCATGTTTTGGCCTAACTTTGTGAAGTTCTTAGCCATGTCTTGCCATGCTTAAGGTCTGTTGGGAGCTTATTTGATCATATTTACCATGTTTGGTATAGCCCCTTTGTATTTTGGCTTGTGAGCCTTGAGTATGTGAGTCATTAGCATGCTTTAGTTGGGTTGTTTCAATGATTTGGAGTCATTTCTGATGTCATTTCAGCCCCTAATCCATGCTTGTATGCCTGCATTCATCATCCCCTTCATGCCTTGAAGTGTTGTTCTTTTATGCCTTGAAATATGTCTTAATGCATGCCTCTTGGTTTAAGGCTTTAGGTTGCCATATCAGTGGGTTTTGGGGGCTTATTTTGCATGTTGAAACTCTGTTTTTGGTTGTGTAGCCCATGCCATGAGTGGTTGAGGCGGTTGTGGTACAACGCTCTCTTTTGTGGCCTTGAATCCCTTCCATTTTTGTTTCCATTCCCTAGCATGTTTTAGTATCATTCTTGGCATGCTTTTCAGAGTTTAACATGAGTGTTTAATGTCCATGTATATCACCTTTGAGTGTTCTTAAGAGTAGCCCTCCATGCTTGGGTGATGGGCCTTGGTGTGTGCACACTTGCATGCATAATTTGTCCCCTTTTGCATCATCTTTTGGCCACTGTTTTGGGGTGTGGCTGAGGCCTCCCATTTCGGTTTAAGTCCCTCCTTGTGTGTAGTTGCATGTTTGACATATTGCCTCTAATTACGTGCTTACATTATACCATGCTTGCATCATATGTTAGGTTGCATCGCATTGTAGCATTGCACACTTGGCACTTTACATTCTTGAAAGATAGGTTACCTTGCATTTGGCATGCCTTGTAACTTAGCCTCACATTGAATTTTTGAGCCATGTTTGTATACATGCATTGCATGGTTTGGTTTGGGGTGTCAAACCAAGCATGAGGGGTGAGGTGTGTTCGTACTCAAAGTGACGAAACACGCCTCAACCCTCGGTCGCCAATGCCCTTGACCCAAACATGATAGGGCATAAGGCATTCATCTCTTTTATGCATGCATTTACATTAAGTTGCAAACTTGGTGCCATAGGCCATCATGCATCGAAATGCGTGATTGGTGGCCTGAGTACCGAGGGTCACACTCCCATGAGTCCATAGCATGATTGAAAGAGTGGCCATGCATACATTGCTTTGAATATCCTTGCCATGCACTGTCTGCCCTCTGTTGCTGTCAAAAACAGGTTTCTGCAGGAAGAAATGGCCGGCCGGCCAGATAAAGTGCCGACCAACCATCAATATCCAGTCGGTGGTGTAACTTTTGGCCGATAAATCCATCCTCATAGCCGGTGAACTTGAATCGTGGCCGGTGACACCCCAGAGCACTCAGAGGGTGATTCAAAATGGGCTTGGGAACTTTCAGAATTTTCAGAGGAGCAAGGCAGTGTAAACAGAGGCAACAGTGGCATGGCACGGGTTTCCGGGCGGGGCGAGTCGAGCATGCATCATCCTAGCATTCCGAGGCGGGGCTACGGCCATCCTCTTTCTGCATTTAAATTGTTAATTAAATAGAAGATATGTAATATTTAATTAGTTAGAAGAGTTAATTATTTATTTGTTTTGTAATATTTATTCGGACCCTCCGAGCGAAGGCAATTGTGTAATAAGTGTGTGTGAGTGTGTGTATGTTTTCCAACCCCCACTTCTTTCTTCCTTTTTATTTACTAGCTTTCGATGGTTAGTATTAGGACATATTTAAATTAGCATACCTCATGTTATGCATGCGTGCATTCATACATTAGTCTTGCATGCACCGGGCTCGGCGTATCATACTAACTGCATTGTATTTCAATTCCGAGTTGAATACATGTTATCTGTGCATCTCACATGCCATCTTAGAATAGCCGAGCCTATCTTAGTTGCATCTTGCATGTGTTGCATTAGCCATCTTAACATGAACTAGGATCATGCATTGATTATTTACTAGTTTCTGTTTTGGCTTGGAGTACTTGGTGAGTGTTTATGCTTTAGCATCCTTGCATGTGTGTGAGTGACTGCCATGATAGCATTCTTACTATAAGGCTAACTGCTTATGTGATATAACTGCCTGAATGCCTGTGGGTAAAGGTTGGATTGCTTGAATTGGGATAATTCATTGAAATCCGTGTTTTAAGCCTATTTGCGAGTAGCAAACTTTAAACCATTTCCAAACAAACGGATATGCGATGCTTTGTTCCAAATTAGGCAATCTAGTCAATACTTGTTTTGCTGTGCGCATCACGTAGTAAAGATTAGCCAATTAATCAGAATAAGAGCACATAATGTTTTCAAAACTCAATATCATGGTTAGTAGAGGCCGATCTTTGATCGGGCGAGCGGGGGTGCTCACGAAGTGACCTTCCCCAATCGTACCCAAGTTCCCAAGCCGAGGCAACTTTGGTGATGACGGACACGTGGCCTTTGGCACAAGTCAGGGTTTCCTAAATTCTCCCAAAATAAAATATTTAGGTGGCGACTCTGTATCTGGCAAAGCAGTCCATGTCTGGCACTTTTTTCAAAAATCTGTTTTCAAAATGATTTGCCGGATTTGGACTCTTTGGTGATTTATCAGTCTTGCATTGCACATTGCGGGATCAGATTAAGAACCGTGACAATTTGAGTCCAAACTGTAGTGAGCCCCAATGAATAGAATGGGATTCCCTCCCGGAACGTTCGGGGACGTCTACAACTGCTTGTTGTTTGATTATTTTCGTTACATTGGATATCATCTATATTATTGCATTACATTGTGTATCATTTACATCCTGCTCCTGAACTATGCTGGTTTGATTCCTTGTAACAGGATACATAGACAACCCTCGGGTTCAACCAATTGCATCTTCATTTTGTTTGTTTGCCCAAGTCTTACGGCCTTGTCAGAATGGGTCGTCTTCTTTGACATTCACTCACGTCATTTCATGACTTTGAGGTTTATCAAAGAGGGGCAACTATAGACACCCCATTTTTGACTACCCTTAAGATATGGGTGCCTCAGGTTGATCACTCAATGATGAAAGTTATGCTATAAAAATGTTCAATTTCTTCCGCAAGAAGAGCTTCTAAATCCCAACCTTACACCCCATTTTGGAGCAAAACTATTTTAGACCAAAACTATTTTGGACCTTAAAACCTTCTTTTCAAAATATTTTTTCAAATGCTTCAACGATTTTTCGATGCCCGCATTCCATTTAAAATATTGCACTTTTCGGTAAACTGAGCAAGGACAAAGTGGAAATAAATGGAAGGGAGGTGAACTCTTTGAAAAATATTCAAAAACATCTTCTTGATAGGCTTGGTGTTGAAGGAAATGGAAGGGGATGGAAGAAAACTAGTTAGGAAAATGGTTGAGCATGAAACCATTAAGAGAGAACTAAGCAGCCTTCACTAAAATAGACATATCTTTTTGTAAAATTAAACTATAGTTGTGAGGCCACTACCATGGGAAAGTGGACTTCCAGGGCTTCAATTTAGACTCAAGAATCTCCTAAAACCGAGTCTGGATAAGGGAGATATGGTCATTTGAAGTTAGGCATCAATTCAGTTAAGATAGAAATGAGCAGCCTTCACTAAAATAGGCATATCTCTTTGCACACTTAGAATTTAGATGTGAAGATACACCATCGGAAAGTAGAGTTTTGGGGCTTCAATTTAGACTCAAGAATGACCTAAAACCATGTCCGGATGAAGGCGATATGCCCGTTTGAAGTCGGGCTTGGAAACAAATTTTTGTGGCCGCCCGCCCACCTGTGTAAAATGCAGATACTTGTTGCCAGCTATTCCCACACTACACCAGCTGTTCCTATACAGATATTTCCAACATAGTAACATGTTTGTGTATATATACAGGGCCAACCCTCTTGATTTTAGGTTACAAAAAAATTCCAAAAGCCCCAAAACTTGAAATTCTCTCTCTATCTCTATCTTGCAACACACACACCCTACCCAAACACTTCCTCAACCAATATTGGAGCTCTCCTTGCTAAGATTATTGAGTCCAAATTTCAGCCCTTGAGAGTGAGGACTTGTGGGTTTGCTGACAAAAGAGTTGCCTTGCTTCAAGAGGTCTAATTTTAATCATCTCTGCAATCTCTCTCATTTCTTGGCTTTTCCTTTGGTTTGAGAGTAGTTTCAAACCGATTGTTTGTTTAAGCTTAAGATTGAGGTTGTTGTGCTTAATGGTTTAATCTCTTTGGAGGTTCGTTACCAGCGACATGACATCTCTATCATGCCTAAAATAACCCTTTGTTTGACATTTCTTTCCATTAGAGGACTTAATCTTCATTTTTGGACTAAATGAATTAGGGAATGGAAAGGTAATTAAAAGTGGTAATTAAAAATGGTTTAAAAATGGAACAAGATAATAAAATGGTTTGGGTTCAATCGAGCGTTAATTGAACCCATTGAGTCTTGAGTCGTTTAATACTTGTTAGTGATGAAAACGGTTCAAGAATCAATGTCAACCCTTTCCCTTGATCAATCCATGATATAGAGGAGGTTTTGAGAGTCTTTTATTGTGCATTTATCAAAATTGTATCCCTTGGTTCATAAGTCATCACGCAATGAAATTGCACCGATTGATGGCTTGCGAATCGAGCCTACCTCTCCTTTGAGCTATTTGATGATAAGGAGAGACAGGGTGGACAAATATCTCTTGAGAATGCTCTATTTGTGCTCTGTTTGTTCTCTGTTACAACATGAAAGAACCAACATTAGTAGCCGGCAAGCCACTTTTACTGGGAGAGCATTATTAGGTGGAAATCCATATCCATACATAAGCTATCCCTCGATTCTCGGAATCCGTTAAAATAATGTTGTAATAGTAGTATGTTGTACTTAAAGTAGCGAACTTGTAACTAATTAGTTAATTAGTTAGAATAACTAGTTAGTTTTGTGTTGTACTTAATTAACTAGCTAAAGTAGTTAGTTAATTTGTGGTGTTGTAATAATTAGCTAGTATAGTTAATTTATTTCATTCGGGTTGTAATAGATTAGTTAATTCATAGAAATTAGCTAGGATATTTATTTGGACCCTCCTGCACGAGGGCAATTGTGTAATAATGTGTATGTTTTCCAACCCCATGTCTTTCTCTTTTTTATTCACTTGCTTATAATGGATAGAATAAAACATCATGTTTCATTTAGGATATTCTATGATTTGTATCCACTTGTCTTGCATGCATCGAGGCTCGATTCATCATTCTAACAAAGCATTGCCATTTATTACTTCGTTGAATACGTATTTAAACTGCATGCTTTCAAATTGATTCACATGTCATAATTAGTAGCCGAGCCTATTAATTGCATTATTGCATGTGTCACATTAGTCATGTTGCATTAGTCAGGGGCATGCATGTTTTCTAACTATTTTGTTTCTTTTGGCTTGCCTTGGAGTAAGAGTTGAGCATTTTTATGCTTCAGCATATCGTATGTGTGTGATTGTTGCCATGTCTAGCATGCTTGCCATGAGGCTAAGTGCTTAATTGATATACTTGCTTGAATGCCTGTGGATGAAGGCTAATTGCTTGAATTGGAATAATTTGAGTAATATATATATGAGATCACTTTTTCAAGTGGTAAATATTCAAACATTTTTCAAAACAAACATGAATCAAAATGTTCCAATTTTTGCAAATTAGTCTATACTTGTGTGCGCATCACATAGTAACAATAGCCTAATAATCGGAACAAAAACATATAATGTAAATAAGAATCACATCATGATTAGTAGAGGCCGATCTTTGATCGGGGCGAGTGGGGTGCTCAATTCATGACCTTCTCTTCTTATACCTAAGTTCCCGAGCCTAGACAATCTTGGTGATGACGAACACGTGGCCTTTGGCACGAGTCATGGGTTTTCTAAATTTCTCAAAAATATTTAGGTGGCGACTCTATATCTGGCAAAGTAGTCCATTTTTGGCATTTTGATTCAAAATCAATTTTTCAAAAGAATTGTCGGATTTAGACTCATTTGTGTTTATCTATTTCACATTGCACTTGTGGAATTAGATTCAAAACCATAGGAGTTTGCACTGTAGGGCTATCGTATCCGAAAGGAGCACGAAAAGTCGAGCTACAGATGCCGAGATTACGTCCCCCGTCAAATCTAGGACACCGTTTTTAGTGGAATTGGATACATTTGAGGCACCAAATTTATGACGGTAAGTCTGATCTTAATTTCCATGTCGGCTTATATTTGAATTCAATGACTTTGTATAGTGGGAACGAGCAGTTTCTGCAAGGTATTCCCCTCATCCTTTTAGGAGATTGCATCAGATTGGTTTCACAAGTTGCCGAAAGGAACTGGGGTTGGAAAGGCTTGGCCGAAATGGTTGTGCCCAGATTTTTTACAAACAAGTTACAGCCACTGACGGGTGGACTCGCTTCTAGCTTTGAACATTAGTGAAGGGAAAGCCTCAGGGCTTACACCAAAAGGTATTATGAGGTATTCAACTAACTACCAGCATGCAACTAGGAGTTGGCGGTCGTTTCATTCAAAAATGACCTGGAAGATGAATGCCTGCTTTAGAGTTCATTGGAAAAAACTCTACCAAAAAGTATGGAGGAGCTCATGGCACGAATCGAGAAGTATGCCAGAGCAGAAGAGGATACGCTAGGAAAGAAAACACCAAAGCAAAAGAAAAGAAATGGCTTTCCAAAGTGAGGCCGAGGTAATCCTGGGGAAAACAGGTAGGAAATAGGGTTGAGGGCTGCACAGGCAGTCACCACTGTGTTCAGGATTCCGATCTACAAAGTTCTTGAAAGGATCAGGAACCAGCCGTATTACAAAGCACCGGAGAAGATCCTTGGCGAATTTATGGGACGAAGCTGGGAAAGCATTGTGCTTACCACAATGAGGATGGGCACCTGACTCAGGGTTGCAGGGCCCTGAAGTCGCACTTGGAGGATCTAGTTAGACAGGGTCACCTGAAAGACCTAGTAGATGAGGCCAGGACGAGGGAAAAACATGAAAGGCTTCCCCCGACACCAACAGTAGCACCATCACCCCAACCACAGCAAGCAGAGGGACCCCAAGTTATCAATGTGATTCACTCGAGGGTCAATGAGAATGATGCACGTGGGGAAACTCAGAGGGTAAGGCATCTGCAACATGTGTATCAGGTCCAGCAAAAGAAGCCTAGGACAAACGAGTACCAGGGACTAATGGTTTCTTTTACTAAGGCAGACCTGGCTATGGTATAGCATCCACACAACGATGCCCTGGTAATAATACTAAAGATTGGAGAGTACCAAGTGAGGCACATACTGCTTGATCAAGGCAGTTCTTGTGACATCATGTATGTTAGATGTTACAAAGAGCTTGGCCTTCACCCAGATAATCTGAAACAATCCAATAGCCCAATGGTTGGATTCAACGAAATGCCGACGTAGCCTCTAGGAGCCATGAATTTGGAGGTACGGGCAGGCACGAAGAAGGTAAGCATAGAGTTTACAATAATTGACACCCCCTCCCTTTATAATGTTATCTTGGGATGACCGTGGTTGTACGAAATGAGGGTTGTTCCCTCAACGTTGCACCAGCTGTTGCGGTTCCCAACGGAGCATGGAATTGAAAAGGTCAGAGGGGATCAGGTGCAGGCAAAAAATTGCTCCATGGAAGCAATGAAATCCACTTGCAACATGCAAGAGGCAGAAATAGTAGAAATTGAAGACGAGGACATAGAGGTCCTGGATGACGTCGGCAAAGAGCTAGCCGACAAGAGTGAGGAAGCTTTGAAGAAGATTCTGGTCCAGGAAGGTGGTGGAGATCGCTTCTTCCTTCTCGGCTCATGTTTAGCCGAGGAGGAGGAAAGGGAGTTGGAGGCTTTCGTGCAAGAAAACATAGAAGTGTTTGCCTGGATGCCAAATGAGATACCTGGCATTGACCCCAAGGTCACTTGTCATAGGCTCCATGTAGACAAGTTAGCAAAACTTGTCATCCAGCGGGCAAGGAGGCCGGCATTACTACATGTGGAAACAGCTGAAGAGGAAGTGGAGAAGCTGCTGGAAGCTCAGGCCATCCGAGAAGTACACTATCCAACCTAGTTGTCCAACACAGTGGTAGTGAAAAAGAAGAATGACAAGTGGAGGGTTGTGTGGACTTTACCAACCTGAATAAAGCTTGCCCCAAAGACAGTTTCCCACTGCCTAAGATTGATCAATCAGTAGATGCCACTTCAGGGCATGGACGGATGAGTTTCCTAGATGCGTTAGAGGCTACCACCAGATAGCAATGTATGCCCCAGATGAAGAGAAGACGGCATTCATCACCCCAAAAAGACTCTATTGTTACAGAGTGATGCATTTCGGGTTAAAAAATGTAAGAGCAACCTACCAGTGGTTAGTGACCAAGATGCTTAAGCATCTGATTGGGAAGACAGTAGAAGCCTACATTAATGACATGGCTGTGAAGGCCAAGGAGCCTGGGAGCCATCTGGTCGATTTAAAGGCAACTTTTGACATCCTAAGAGTATATCAGCTCCGACTCAATGCTTCGAATTGTGCATTTGGAGTCAGGTCTGGTAAGTTCCTAGGATACTTGGTCACTAGAAGGGGCATTGAGGCAAGCCCAAACCAAAATCAAGGCCATCCTTGACTTAAAGAGCCCGACGTCAGCGAAGCAGGTCCAGATTTTGACCAGTAAGGAAGCGGCCCTGAACAGGTTCATTAGTCGAAGTTCAGATAAGTGTAAACTATTTTTTAGTTTGTTAAAGAAGGCCACAAATTTTTTGTGAACAGAAGAATGCGTAGTAGCCTTGGTCGACTTGAAAAAGTACCTGACAACAGCTCCAGTTTTGTCAAATCCAATACCTGGAGAAAATTTTTTCCTATACTTGGCAGTTTCAGAACACACAGTAAGCGCGATAACAATCCGAGAAAATGAGGAGAAAAAAATGCGGTATACTATGTAAGTAAGATCCTAGCAAGTGCAGAAACCAGGTACTTGCCCTTTGAGAAATTGACACTAGCCCTAGTGATGGCTTCGAGAAAACTGAATCACTACTTCCAAGCCCACAAGATTGTGGTACTGACTAAGCATCCTTTGAAGTCGCTGTTGTAGCAAGGAGATCTGATAGGTAGAGTAGCTAGATGGGAAATAGTGTTAGGCCAGTATGACTTGGAATTTAGACCCAGATTTTCAGGGCCAGGTTCTGGCCGACTTCCCACGTCGGGCTCTGGTGAGCCACGGCTTAGGTTGTCCAAGTGAACCAGAGGAAACCCAACTAGGGCTAAAAAACCCCACACCAGCAACACAAAAGAAAGAAAAGAAACCAAAACCCCGCGACATCTACATCAGCAACTCTTTCTGCCTATTCGTTGATGAAAGTTCAAACCGTCAAGGAGCGGGGCAGGAGTGGTGCTGGTATCGCCAGATGGGCAAATGATTGAGCAATCTATTTTTTGGGGGTTCAAGGCCTCCAGCAACAAGGCAGAGTATAAGGCACTGATTGCAGGACTGAAACTAGCAGCAGCTATGGAAGTCGATGAGGTGGTAGTCTTCTGTGACTCCCAGTTTGTTGTGAATCAAGCAACGGGCAAGTACGTAGCCCGTGGTGAAAGAATGATAGCTTATGTCAAAGAGGTTGTCATGTCAGGCTGCTATCATTGTTTGAGAATTGTTGCCTACAGCAGGTTAGCCGAGATGATAATAGCCATGCCGACGCCTTAGTAAACCTAGCTAGTGCAATAAAGTCAAGGGAGCCAAAGACAATCATGGTTGATTACTTGTTAGGCCCAAGTGAATAGCCTCTAATAATGGAATACGAAGCAATTTGCGTGGAAATTGATCCAAGTTGGATGGATGCAATAGTAATATTCCTCAGGGATAACAGGTTACTAGAAAACCAAAAAGAGGCGCATAAGACCAGGTTAAACTCGGCCAAGTTTTATCTATCAGCAGAAGGCCATCTGTACCGAAGATCCTTCACTGGACCTCTACTCCGATGTGTGCATCTCTCAAAGGTGGAAGACTTTTTATATGAGATTCATGAAGGAGTTTGTGGAAGGCCATGTAGGGGGTAGGTCACTTGCCCATAGAGCCATCTCCCAGGGATACTGGTGGCCATACATGCAAAAGGATGCTGAAGCCTGTGTCAGAAAGTGTGAGAAGTGTCAAAGGTTTGTACCTTTGATACATCAACCAACAGCAGATTTGAACCCAGTGTCCAGTCCTTGGCCGTTCGCCCAGTGGGGCATGGACCTAGTAGGACCACTGCCCTAGGCAATTGGACAGAGAAAGTTTTTGCTGGTAGCCACAGACTACTTCACCAAATGGGTAGAGGCTGAACCTCTCGCTAAGATTCGAGATATTGATGTAAAGAACTTCATCTGGAAGAACATAATAACCAGATTCAGGATCCCAAGGGCCATTATAACAGGCAATTGCACTCAGTTTGACAGTAAACTGATTAAGAGCTTTTATACAAAATACAAAATTAAAAACTATTACTCTACTCCTAGTTTTCGCTAGAGTAATGGACATGAAGAAGCATCAAACAAGACCATCTTGGATGGGATCAAGAAGAGGTTGGAAACAACCAAAGGAAAATGGGTGGAAGAATTGCCCAACGTGCTATGGGCATATCGGATTATACCGAGAAGATCAACAAGCGAATCTCCTTTTGCCATGGCTTATGGCACCAAAGCAGTCATCCCACTGGAGGTCGGCATCGTAGGAGTTAGAACCAAATGAGTGGACGTTGGGACCAACAAGGCATATCCTAGCCTAAGATCTGGATCTATTGGAAGAAAGAAGAGAAAGAGCAGCAATCCGGCTGGGGGCATACCAGTAACAGCTTGCTAGGGCTTACAACAAGAAAGTCAACCAAAGAGAGTTCAAGGTTGGGGACGTAGTCCTATGGAAAGGTGTCGGCAACAAGAAGGATCCTAGGGAGGGAAAACTTGGCTCAAACTGGGAGGGGACTTATAGAATCATCTCGGTTGCCGACAATGGGACATATCAGCTTGAAGACACTGATGGCAAAGAGTTGCCAAGACCTTGGAACACTTGCAATCTGAAGTTTTTTATCATTAGTTTTTGTTTTTTGAGATTTATGTCATGATTTATTAGCCGAAGTTTTAACAAAATTTCGATTTTGTTTTTATAAATAAATTGTTGAAATTTGTGCGATAGGACTGAACAGTCTTATAACGATGTTTCCGATTGAAACATGACAAATAGCTTAGACTTATAATATGGTAGAGTTGAATTATACTTTCCATACGATGGAGTTGAACTAAGTTGGCGATATTTCCGATTAAAATATGACGAATAACTTAGACTTATATCATATGGTAAAGTTGAATTATACTTGCCATACGATAGAGTTGAACTAAGTTGGCGATGTTTCCGATTGAAACATGATGAATAACTTAAACTTATCATATGATAGAGTTGAATTATACTTTTCATATGATAGAGTTGAACTAAGTTTGATCTAGTTAGATTAATAGAGGAACCAAGGTAGAAAACCTCAACTAATCTTTGTTTGAATCAGCCCCCGGCCAGATTTGGGTTTTCATGCTTAATGTGAACATAAGTGGTTACTTAGGTTCACATTAGGGGGGGCAGGAAGCTGGAATGATTAAAAAACTTGAGAGCCACTTGTGAAAACGTTTTTGAGAAATTTACAAGTCGGAGTCAGCCGAGGTAACCAGATAAGGGGATATCCAAGGTATTTGTTTCCCGACGTAACCAAAACAGTTGTCTAGACTGGAAGGATTGAAAGGGTTCAGTCTTGGTAACACTTGTTGAAAGTTACCCAGAGGAAATTTTATAAAGTGTCTGTTGGCCAATATCACAGTAAAAGGTGAAACTCCGAGGTGAGTTGGTCCAAGATGAATAAAGTGTGCAAGATGAAGTGGATCCGAGGTGGTACATGTCAGATGTGTTCTAACCCAAAGTGATTACACAGTTAAAGTATACTTGGGAGAAGTACAAAAATATTCTGAGTATGGAATCATACAAGACAGTAAAGACAGAGACAAGCATTCAACACTTAATCAAAAAGAGGACTTGCATTCAAAAAGACAACTTGTTCAGATACAAAAGAAGGCACCTCGACCCGAAGCAAAACAAGATGTCAAGATGGAATTTGATTCCACCCTCAATGATAGATACTACAGGAACGGACATATATGTCTCTCCAGGCATCATGGAATCTTTCTTCCCATCCAACCTTAGATAAACGTCGGCTGGAATGGAGAATTCCTGACGAAAGTATTCTAGTTTATTGGAGGAGTCTACCTTCCATTTAAACATCCCCATGACCTCGGCTAGGGCAATTTTGGCAAGGAAGGTTGGACTGTGTGGGTTAAAGACCTTGGCAAAACCCTAAGGACTACTGGGTTATCAATTTCAGGGTTCTGAGGAAGGTTTGGGGGCAAAATTTGTTTCAGTTTTCCTAAGTGTGGATTCTAGCAAATCCCAAACCTAAGTCTATGCAAATGTACAAGATTCAGAGGCAATAATCTACTAACAAGCAAGAACAGACAGAAAAAACATGTCTAAAAAATATGAAGCAATGATCAAAGATTCAAGAATACGAGAAAAATAGAGCATTGACAAATGAGGGTATGAACAAAATTGATAGAATTCGGTGACAGTGTGCCAGAAGATATGTGTCAAATACAAAAAATGTGAAGATGGGCTCAAGAACATAAAGGACAAAATATGAGTCAAAGCAAGAGAAGGCATGTAGAACAATGGAATTTGAATATGAATACAAGATGGCAATGTAGATGCGGATACAGATACTGTGTGTGATATGTAACAATCCACAGAAAAAATATATTTAAAAACAATAAAGAACTGAAGTTAAAATAAAAGAAATCAAGGACTTACAAAACAGAACCAAGGAAGTAAATTCCAGAATGGGAATCACCGGAGTCAGACAATGCTCTAATCAAAACGGAACTGCTGAGTGCACGCCAAAAGTGGTGACCAAAGTTATAATGGGAAAAGCTTTGAAGGAATGGCAATGGAGACTTCTACAGAGAAAGTGAATGAAGTTTTGTCAAAAACATGAAAAGGAAATGTATTGATAGTGCCTTGGGCGACATGCCTGTCGGACGACATGCCTATCAGGCGACGTGAGTAGCTTTGATGTGATAGAGTGACGCATGATTGATACGAACCAACGAGTTGATGACATGATGATCTCAGTTGAGATGTTGATCTTTGTTGAGATGTTGATCTCGGTTGAGATGTTGAATTTAGAAGGGACAAAACTTATTTGTTCTTGGTTCTTGATGAGTTGATACTAGGGTCTTGATGTTCTTGAACTAGTGAATCATGATCTCTGCTAGTAGTGTGATCTTTGTTGAGATGTTGGACCTGGATGAAATAGAACATGATGGTTCTTGATTCTTGGTTCTTGACGAGTGGACATTTGAGTTCTTGTTTCGATAAGCCAACAAGTCATGATCTCGGTCAAAAGAGTATCTCTAGCATGTTGGAAGATGAAACGATGTAGGTTCTATCACCTCAGGTTGCTGAGGTAATAGAACCTAGGGGGTAGTTGTGGAGAAGTATTTTGAGATGACGCCACGTGGCTAAGGTAACGCTAAGGTGTCAGCCGAGATGCCACGTGGGCAGATCATGTTTGTTGAGATGTTTAGGGCACTGCCGAGGTATTCTGCGGGGATACCAGAATTCGAGATATTTGGATAGAGGACTTGAGTCCTAGATGACATTAAACTACCTATTTGGATAGAGATGGGACTCTCGAGAGAGTTCTTCTTAATCTGAGTAGTGTGACTTGTGATAGATGTTATCCTTGTAAATGATAGAGTCCCATGAAGTAAGACTTATAGGGGAAATTAGACTCTGATCATTATAAAAGTAAGGTACCCCTGTGGGTCTAAGGTATGCTTTATTTGTGATGCTTTGACTTGTGCATTAAGTACTGTTTTGATATCTGTGAGAGATAAGGTTTACTGACTTGATCTTCGGAGTGCGCATGTGTAGACGAGCCACTGCGGGAATTCTCATCTTGTTGTTACAGGTTATTGGGTTTAATCTATTCTGCTAATACTTTTCAGCTAAGCTCTCCCTTTGGTTGTGTGGTCGGAAATCAACGTTCACATATATTATTTTTAATGTGTGAAACTTTCCGTCGGTTTCGGTTTAATTCGGTATATAAGGTACCTAAACCGATACGAAACTGAAAACCAAAAACAAATTAATTTAAAAAACCTCATAGACCAATTCATTTTAAAATTTCGACTAAATATAGTCAGTTTGATTTTGGTTGCTTTTTTCAGTTTTTCTTACATCTCAAGCAATGAGTTAGCTCATGGTTTAGCTCGCTTTGCTTGAACAACTCTGACCCAACAAGTTTGAATGGAAGAAGTCCCTCTGCATTTGGTGGCAATTGCCCATCGTGAATCTGTTTTCTGCCTTGCAAACTTCTAATTCGTCTGTCAATTTTATTTAAAAAAAAAAAAAAAAAGTTTCACAAGACTTTCTATGTCAACCACTTTAAAAAATCGTGCCTTCGTTTGGAATTTCAAAAATTTACACTATGTTTGGAACTTATGAGAGAAAAGAAAAGAAAAAAAAAATTACTTAAGTTATAAGAGAAAAGAAAAGAAAAGAAATGATTGTGATTTCTCTCCTTTTTGTTTGGATAAGGAAGAAATAAAAGAAAAGAAAAGAAATGATTGTGATTTCTCTTATTCTTGTTTGGTTAGATTTCATTAAGAGAAAAGAAAAGAAATTATTTTATGTTATATTACCAAAATAACCTTTTATATTTTCAATCATTTGATTTCTTTTATTTTTATAGGGGCAAAATTAGTATTATGAAAATAATGGTTTCTTTTCTCTCCCAATCTCTCCACTTTTGGGAAGATTGAAAATGAGGCTTATAAGAGAAATGAGTTTCTCTCTATTTCTCTTCATTTCTTCCCATTTCTCTCGACTTAGGTTATCCAAACAAGTAAGAGAAATACATTTTTCTCCATTTCTTTTCTTTTCTCTCCAAATCACTCAATCCAAACATAGTGTTAATGGCTTATATTTTCTTAGGTCATATTTGATATTCACCAAAATGAAAGAATAACAGAATGATCATTTTATGAAAATGTTCTTTGTGACATTTGATTTACTAAATTAAAAATATATTATAAATAAAATTAGAATTTATTATTATAAATTAATGATGATTTCATAGTTGTTTCAGTGAAAAGAAAGTCCTAGTAAGACGGGTTCGTAAAAAAGAATAGTTCTGGATGGAGGAAAACTTTTTGATAATAAAGCAGTTCTATAAAAGACTTCTTCCTCAAGAACAGGGAAAGTTGGTCCTATGAAAGTGATCAAATTTAAACAAAGACCGTGTAAATTAGGTGATCATTCTAATATATATGGTTGTCAAACTCAAGAAAAGCTCCTGATAAAAACGTGTCAAACTGTAGATTTTTATATTGAATCTAGAAGTTCACATGATTCATGGACAAAGATGGTTGCTCAATTAGAGCATACATATTTGTTGTAACTTTTTATTGTAAAATTTATTGTGAGAAGTCTTTTACGAAGATAAAATTCGGGAGTTTTGGAGGTATATATTGTATTTTTCGATTATTATTTCAAAAATAGTGTGACAACAGTATAAAGTGGTTTAGTTGACAAATACATAGTTTTGTAATCTTTATTACACATAGTAGGTTTGATCTTATCTTTTTTTATAGACGTAAGCATATTATCAAACAAGGCATATCTAGTATTTTGTGTGTATTTATTTCGCTTTATTATTATTTTTTTTTATGTTGTGATTAATACTCTTTGATTTCAGCATAACAATATTTCACATTTTAGTAAAAAAATCTAATAGAATTCAGAGTGGATAGAGCTTTCACAATGGGATAACTAAAACAATGTGTTAAAGTGTATACATGGGGAAAAATGGGTCCTATTTAGGGTGTAAAATAGTTAGCTAAACTAGTGTGTGTGCGTATGGGTGTAAAAATGGTCCGAGATCCGTGAACGGTTTGAAACCCGCCTGTGGTTTGAGGTGGGCCCAACCTGGTTAAGTCCGAACCTGAGCCCAAGCCAAACCCAAGACCCCGGGCCTGAGCCTGGGCTGTCATTTTGAAGCCCGGCCTAACGCAGCTGGCCTCCCCCTCTCACTGACTGAGCAACGATCAAAATTAAAAAAAAAAAAAAATGATAATTAATATTCATTGTCTGCTCATGCAGACTGCTGCACTACCAGCAGTGAGGAAAAAAATAAATAATAATAATTCAAATATCTGTTGCTGTAGACTAACGGTAAAAAAAATAAAAGATTTAATTCAAAGAGTTACATCACCATTAAACACAACAACCTAATTTTTTTTATTTACAAATTGACCCCATCCTCCCAAACTCCTATAAATATTCCCCCTCTCCTATTTTATTTCTCACAAACAATTCTCTCTCTCAAACTCTCAATCTCTCTCAACTTTCAACTCTTTCAATTAATTTTGAAGTCTCATCCCTAAGTGACAATTACAATCGTGCAAGAAGAAATTTTTATCAAAAGAAGCTAATTTTTGTATCGCATTCATCATTCGGTAACATTAATTAGTTTAATTAAATTTATTAATTATTTTTTTACATTAATTATTTCTTAACATATATTAGTTGTTATTATTTATTCAGTATTTAAATTAATTATTAGTTTTTATATATTATTTTACTTACATTATTATGAATCCTAATATTCCTAATGTTTATGTCGATATTGATGCATATACTACAAAACATGAATATGTTGATTCTCTTTTTAATATACCTAATATCCCTCTTTCAATAGTGGATCATTATCTAGGGGGCACAACTAGTGGTGTTTGAGAATAATTTTAAAAAAATATCTATAAATAATTTTGATGATACAATTGCATTTAAAGAAAAATGTAAATATTGTGCACATTTACTTAGCGTTGTATCTGTAAGGAGTACTAGTCATTTAAAAAGACATGCTAACAGACATTTACAAAGTTAATAACCTAATATTAGAAGTCAAATGCAATTAGGAGTTTCATCAACTGATCATTTGCAAACATTTTCATATGATTCTATACATGCACAAAATTCTATAGTTGATTATATTATTAAAAAATGACAACCTTTTGCTACTAATGAGTATCCTGATTTGGCCTAAGTGATTCACGAAAGTTTTGCGCCACAATATCAAAATTTTTCAAGAAATAATACTAGAAATAAGATTTTAAAGAAATTTGAAAATATTAAAAGTAAATTATTTGACATCTTTAGAAATTTGAATGGGAGGGTTTGTTTAACATCTGATCTGTAGTCAAATAACGGTTTAGAATATCAATGTATCACTGCACATTTTATTAATAATGATTGAAAATTAAATAAAAGAATTATTTCATTTAGATTAGTTGAATTTTCATACACTGGCCATTAGCTTGGTGTAGAAATAAGAAATGTATTATATGAGTAAGTTTTGGAAAATAAAATATTTACCATTAGTTTAGATAATGCAACATATTACAATTAGACTGTAACCCATTTGAAATCAATTTTAGAATTAATTGTTGGTGGTGATTTATTTCATATTCATTATTGAACCCATATTTTAAATTGATTATTAAAGAAGTTATGCATGTATACGAGAATTTTGTATTTGTAATAAAAAATGAGGTTATTACTATTATGTCTTCTGCTAATCAAATTTTGGAATACAGAAAAATTTGTCAATGAGAAGGTATGTCATTTAAAAAAATAATTTTTTAGATATAGACAGCACGTGAATTTCAACATATAATGTGTTAAAAAGAGCTTGTAATTAAATAAAACCAATAGATTTTATTTTTTGCAACAATATCAATAGAAGGAGTACTGATTTTCACAGAACTTAATTGATACCAAGTAGCTTTGTACAACATTTTTTTTAAAGTTTTTGATACTATAACAAAATTATTTTCTTATATATATATATATATATATATATTTCTTCACCATTTTTTTTACAAATGTTAGCAGAAATAATTAAATTTTTCTTAAAATATATGTGTAATGAATATCATATAACCATTATTACAACAATGGAAAAAAAATTGATAAATATTTTGATTTATTGCCTCATCTTTTAGGTTTAGTCATAATAATTGATCCTACGTATAAAAAAATTGGTTTACAAAAATTTTTAAAACGTATTTTCGCTAACCAAAAATAATTTGCCCCTATTATGAAAACGTGTAAAATATTATTTGAAGAATATATGACAGCTACATTTGCAAATATTATTTGAAGAATATATGACAGCTACATTTGCAAATACACCTACACACACTACATCAGCATCCTCATCTTGAGGTGGAAGATAAAGTGTTTTTTCAGTAATAAAAAGTAAAAGAATATATCAACATACAAGAGTAAGTAGTTTTGAACTACAAAGTTATTTGAAAAGTCCATCAGTAGATGATTTCGATGATTTTGACATTTTAGATTGGTGAAAACAAAATGAAACTATGTGACCTGTGGTTTCATAGATGGCTTATGATATACTAACAGTTCATATTTCTATAGTTGTTTCAGAAATAACTTTTAGTGCAGCTGGATGGGTGCTGAGTGATTGCCACAACAGGTAGGGATATAATTGGTTCAGTACGGTCGGTATTTAGATAAAAAATTACACCGAACCGATAATATTGGTTTTATTATTTTGAATACTGATACAAATTGCTTCTCCCACGAAACCATACCGAATCGATTGAAACAGTTCGGTTTGGTGCGGCTTAATTGGTTTCGGATTTTTCAAACTGG
Source organism: Camellia sinensis (assembly GCF_004153795.1). Classification (NCBI taxonomy): domain Eukaryota; kingdom Viridiplantae; phylum Streptophyta; class Magnoliopsida; order Ericales; family Theaceae; genus Camellia; species Camellia sinensis. The sequence continues at coordinate 775,643 of NW_021028761.1, read as the reverse complement.
AGACACTTTTAAATATAATCATTAATCTATATAAAAATATTAAATTAGTTATTTGTCTATCACTTCAGACATATCCAATCCATCCATTTAATACATACTTTCAATTCCTAAATTAGTAAAAAAAAAATTTAAAAATACAAAAGTTTCAAGAATAATGAGTTACAGTTAAGATTATATATAATAAGAGTCTACAAACTTAGATTATAAAGACGATAAGGTTAATTAATTAAGGTTAATAATTTATTATACTTATTCATATCATTATATTATTAGATTATATATATATCGGGTAAATTATAATTTAACCCCCTATGGTTTGCCTAAAAAACACGGAACCCCTCTATAGTTTCATTTGTAACACTTAAACCCCCTATACTTCATACCAAAGTGTAATTTTCGACGGAACTATTTGTTTAAACAGAACGTGTGATACACGCCCATGAATGGAGAGTGGAACAGTTTTTCCTACCCAAAAACATATGGCAAATGACCAAGATACCCTTATTGCCATATATATATATATACAAAATGGTGTAGTGAAATAAAGCATGGATTACACTCTTGGCAAAACATTAACATCTTTATCCCCTCAGTGTTTGAGCATGGGTTTCATTTACCTCAAGCATTAATATCATTTGGTTTGTTTCATTTACCTCAAGTTCTCTCTCTCTCTCTCTCTCTCTCTCTCTCTCTCTCTCTCTCTCTCTCTCATTATATAAATATACAACACCATAATCTTCCATGCAAAACCACCACCATCACCTTTTGTTTCCCCTCTCATCTCACCACCATTACCTTCCATGCAAAATCACAACCAACCAACATCACAACCATCATATTCCATGAAAAATAATCATCATCTCACAAGATTTTTTATCTTCACAATTGAGAAGTTAAATACTCAAAAGTCGTATTTGAGGCTTGGTGCAAATTGAGGAAATACCTTAGCGGTGACAAGCTCCCATAGAACAATAGCAAAACTGAATATGTCTTCTTTCTGATCGTATAGTTGATGATTAATAACCTTTTGATGGAGAAACAAAGTAAGAAACGATATCAAAGTAAGAAGTGAATATCTAGGGAATCAACATCAAATAAAGGTTAACATCGTGCAATTCAATGACACAAGTCCATAACCTAATATCAAACAAAGTGCATTTCATTAGATTTCTCGAAAAATTCAACCCAGTATTGCATGTATCAACATTGTTAGATACAGAAGATTTAAAATGATACTACAGATTGAGCAAAGTTATCTGATGTGCATGAATCATGGAAATATAAGAATTGCAATGTCAATAAACCATGAAGCACGGACCAACTTCTTATTCCATGCAAAACCACAACTCAAAATCACCACCACAGCTTCTCTCTCTAAAAATAATCCAAACCCACTTTTCTTCTTAGAATTCAAATTAGTAACAAACCCAACCCATGAAATCAAACAATTAATGTGTAAACATTTAGATTTTTGAAATAGCATTGATGGGATTCATACCAACCAAACCCACTTTTTCTTCCTGTTTCTGACATTTCTTTGGCCCATCTTTCGGACTCCATAACTTTCCCAATTCTTAACGATTTTATCCCGTTCTTTCACCAATCTCCTCACCTTGCTTTATACTTCATTCTACGCTACCTCGTTTTTTCCCTTCTTCCTGAAATGGGTGGTTTCGGCATACCGAAAGTTATCTGAAAACTTCACACATTTTAAAAAAATATCTCCAAATCTATTTCTTTCTTTTTCATCATCCACTCTCTTCTCTTGCTTCATCTATAGCACTTTGTAAATGGTGGTTCTTGGTTTTGATGAAGCTGGGCAACGGTGGTGATGATGGTGGTCACGGTGAGAGAGAAGATATATATATATATATATAGCGAGAGAGAGAGAGAGAAATCAAAGCTTGGGTTTACCATTTATCCTTCTCCTCAGGTACACATGTTAACTTATCAATGCTTGGGTTCACCACTATCAAGACCAAACGGGCTGTACAATTTGTTGATTGATGGTTTATAATGGCATTAAGAAGAAAATTAGAGAAATAAATAAGCATAATTTAGAGTCTTTACAATTTCTGTTACATCCGTCCAAAATTGTACTTTGGTATGAAATATAGGGGCTTAAGTGTTACAAATGAAACTATAGAGGGGGCTCTGTGTTTTTTGGGTAAACCACAAGGGGTTAAGTTATAATTTACCCATATATATATTTGTGGATAAGTGGTTTGGAAATACTCTTCTGATCTTGGGGGACGCTAGTGATTCTCTAATAGTCACCTGAAAAGTAATAAACACTCCGGTCCGGGGTGCCGGAATTAGCACTCCGACAGGCAAGTTAGTTTCTGCACTCAGGGTTACTTGTATTCTAAGTTAAGCACAATAATTTTCACATACCTTTCTTTGACTTTTTTTCCTTTATTTATAGTCATTTCCAGGGCCTCGGGGCCTAGTCCACTTTCCGCTCTCAAACTGCTCATTTATTCGGCCCCATAGTTACTCGGCCTGTTAATTGTAGTTGGCCTCCTAATCGTGCAGGTTAGAGCCGAACAAATGTCCATCCTTCGAAGCGTACGCTTCTGACTCTGCCAATTATTCGGCTCCCACAATTGCCCCCCAAACTCCCCATTGACGGCAGTTAATTGGTGTGTTTGGTTTCAAATTTGAAAAGTCAAGAGAAACATAAATTAGGCGGCTTCACCTATCCCAATGTGTATGTCAGAACACAGGCCTTTCGATCATCATTATACGTTCTCGCCTCATTCGTGCATCTTTTGCATTTATTACGATTTGAAACTCCATTCTCTTCGAATGCATACTTTTTGAATATTAGGGCCTCTTGGATAGCTAGCCGGAATTCCTCCTCTACCTCGCGTCTTCTGCAACTTCTTCTCGTCTCTCCGTGTCTCCTTTGCCTCTTGTAAGTTTTCTTCTCCTTTTTGTAATCCTATTTTCTGTACTCATTTTTGATTTAGAATACCCGAATCCTTACTACAATGGCTAAGCATTTGAAAGACCTCCTTTCCGAGGGTCGTATCTCTGGGTTCCGGAGACATTTCTCTATCCCTGATGATGTCCATATATCTCTAGTGATGGACAATACCCTTGATATGGAGAGGGAAGACCAAAATACCATCGTCTTTCCTCTCCTATTCATTGCGGAGGGTGGGGTTCGCTTTCCCTTGCACCCATTTCTTAGGGCCGTCCTCTGCCGTTGGGGTCTGATTCCTTCTCAACCCAATTTGAATTTCTTTCGAATCATAATGCGAATCGTAGAACTGAACCGACGCCTTAGGGTTAACCCTCGGCGTTCTGGCGATTCGGCATTGCTACGCTCTGGCCAAATCCTCTAGTCGGCTCGGGCGCTACTTTCTCAGGGCCAAGGACACAGATCATCACTTGGTAACCATGCTTGCCAGTTCTAGCAAACGAGTTGACGATGCCATGGTCAATGTCCGCGGCAACTGAGAATTCGGCGAGGGCGAAGATCGCTTAGACTCTGTTCCCAGAAAGAGGGGTGAACTAGGTGGCCGAGTAACTCCTTATGTTTGTTGATCCTTCTTTTACTCGGCTTTCTCTTCAAGTCTAATCCTTCGTTTTTGCAGGCAGTAAATTGAAAAAGATTCAGACTTCGGCTGACGGCGCAGTCCTTGCGGAGATTAAGATTGCACTTAAGAATTTTGGCCGTCCAAACGTCCAAACGTACAAAAGCAAGGGAAAGCCGCCCATATACTTCTGCGGTATGAGCCTACTGTAGACGTCCCCGAACGTCCCGGGAGGATGAGGTCCCGTTTCGTTCGTTTTGCGGGTCTACTACAGTTCGGACTCAAATTGTCACGGTTCTTAATCTGAACCAAAGAGTCCAAATCCGGCAAATCGTTTTGAGAAAACAGATTTTTAGAAAAAGAAGTGCCAAACATGGACTGCTTTGCCAGATATAGAGTCGCTACCTAAATATTTTATTTTGGGGAATTTAGGAAACCCTGACTCGGTGCCAAAGGCCACGTGTCCGTCATCACCAAAGTTGCCTCGGCTCGGGAACTTGGGTACGATTGGGGAAGGTTAGCTATGAGTATCCCTTCTTGCCCGATCAAAGATCGGCCTCTACTAACCGTGATATCTTGTTTTGAAAGCATTATGTGTTCTTATTCCATTTATTAGCCTAGAATTACTATGTTATGCGCGCAGCAAACAAGTATAGACCAAATCACCTAAATTGGAACAAAACATTGGATGTTCGTTTTGAAGATGGTTTGCTACTCGCAAGTAGGCTAAAATGCAAGTCTTGCCACCCTCGAGTGGACTTTTAGAAAAGATAGTTTTGCCACTATCTAGTGGGCTTAGAACTCACAGTTTTAATGCGTTATCCCAATTTAGGTAATTCAACCTTCATCCACAGGCATTCAAGCAGTTATATCACATAAGCAGCTAGTCTCATGGTAATGATGCAATTATGGCAACACTCACACGCATGCAGTATGCTAAAGCAAAAGGACTTACAGACTACTCCAAGCCAAAACAGAAACTAGTTAGTAATCATATGAATGATCCTAGTTCATGTTAAGATGGCTAACGTAACACATGCGGAATGTCACTAGAGTAGGCTCAGCTAGTCTATAAATGACATGTGAAAATACACAAGTAGCATGTATTCAAGTTAGGTTTGAAATACTTATGCAGTTAGTATGATGCGCCGAGCCTGGTGCATGCAATACTGATGAATGATGCACGCATGCATAGCATAAGGTATGCTAAAGTAAACATGTCCTAATACTAACCATCAAAAGTAGGTAAGTAAAAGGGAGAAAGAAGTAGGGGTTGGAAGACATGCACACACGCACCCACACTTATTACAAATTCACCCTCGCTCGGAGGGACCAAAAGAATAATACAAATTAATTAACCTACAAGCTAATTAATTATTACAGACAAATTAATTAATTAACAAATTAACTAATCTAATGAAAGCAGTAAACGGCCTTGGGAAGAGGGCCCAATGCAATGCGCGCTCGGCTCCGCTCGGAAAGTCACTGCCATGCACAAGTTTGCCTCTGTTTTGACTGTTCTGCTTCTCTGAAAATTGCACAAGTCCCAGGATATGCTCTCTGTACACTGTGGAACACCACCGGCTGAAGGGAATGGCCACCGGTCAAGGGAAATGATCACCGGCCACAAAATTGATCCATCGGCCAACACTATTTGCCGGTCGGCACTGAAGATGGCCGGCCGGCCAAATCTTCCTACAGAAACTGGTTTGACAGCAGCAGAGGACAAAACATGGCATGGCAATGCATTTCAAGCAAATGTGTGCACAACCACACCCCTTATCATGTTTATGACTCAAAGGGGGGTGGTACTCGATTCTCGAACCACCAATCGCGCACTTTAATGCGTGATGGCCCAAAAAACCAAGTTGTGCATTTTGATTTCAATTGACATGCAAACCAAATAAACACATAAAGCCCAACCTCTATCATGGTGATTCAAGAGGCAAGGCATGCATGAAAAATACTATGCAACCTAGGCATGGAAGCTAAGTATGCAACATGAACATGTGAATATGTATAACATGCAACAATCATGCAAAATGGGACAAGGATGTGACAATATGCAAGACAAGCATGCAACATCATGCAAAGATGGACTTAAACTAATATAGGTAGCTCTCAACCATGCCAAAATCAATGGCCAAAATGACGTAACAAAGGCATGAAAACTCACACACGAGCATGCATGCACAAAGGCCTAAACATGGAGCATAAGCTATCAACTCTCCAAAGCATGAAAAGGGATGGAAAATGCAAGTATGAAAGCATGGAACATGGACTGAAATATGGTCTCCAATGATGCCAAATCATGAGAACAAGCCACGTAGAGCATGCTAGTGACACACACACCCAAGGCTAACAAGCTAGAATGCAAAGAGGCTATACAAAGCATGGCAAGCATGACCAAAACAATACCAAACAGAACTTAAACATGTTAAAACATGACTAGAAACTTCACAAAGCTAAGCCAAAACATGCAAGCATGGTGGTCCAAATGCAAGATGCCTTTCTAGGCAAAATAAAGGAATGCAAGGCAAGTGTAAGGTGCATGCAAGGGACCATTAAACCAAGCAAAAACAGTAACATGGTATGTCAAATAAGCCCCAAAAACCCATGGAAACAAGGTCCACACATGCTAGAATGGGGCGTTCCTTTGAAAGGCCAACAAGAGGGTTACTCTACACATGCAATAAGGACATTCAACAAGACCAAACCAACTCTGGAAATGGCTTATGGGGATCCTAAAACCCACTGAAAAATGCTTGAAACAAGGCTTGGAAGCATGCAAATAGGAGCCCCTTTGGAAGGCCAAAAAGGGCAACAAACAAGGCAACAAGGGAGAGGGTCACCCCTCTCCTTCTTAGGACCTCAAACCACCATCCTCACCACTGAAATCCCTCAAGATTTTAGTGGTGAGGAGGCCCAAACAAGGTGGTCCCGGAGCTCACCAAAATCACACAAAAATGGGGCCAAACAAGGCCTAAGAGGGGGTAAACGACCCCAAACACAAAAGTAGTCTTAATGAAGTATCTTAAGAACAAAAAAAAGGAACTTTTTTATGTTATATACAAAGCCCAAATCTGCAAGTAAGACAGGCTAAAAGGGTGTGCAAAAACGGGGAATAAAGAGGGTAAGAAGTTACCTTTGAAGACCAGCAAGAACCAGCAGCCTTTAGGTCTCAAAAACCAGTCCTCAACCTCTAAAAACAAGCTCCAAGAACCTCCAAGTGATGATGGAAGTGTGTGGCTATGAAGTGGTGTGCAATAGGCCAAGAACAAGCCCCTTTTGGACCCTCTAACACACCTAAATGTAGAGAGAGAGGGAGATATATATAGAGAGAGTGATATATATATCATATATATCTGGTTTTTTCTAACCCCTAAAATGGAAGGAGAGGCTCTCTTTATATAGAGAAACCAAGGGGGCAAAGCTTCTCTTGGAAGCTTTGAGCAAAAAGGCCAAGCTTCTCTTAGAAGCTTGGATCAAAAAGGCCAAGCTTCTTAGAGAAGCTAGGCAAAGGGGTCAAGAGGTTCAAGCTTCTTCAAGAAGCTTTAAAAAAGGGGTCAAGCTTCTTGGAGAAGCTAAAAAAGGTCAAGCTTCTTGGAGAAGCTAGAAAAGGGTCAAAAGGTTCAAGCTTCTTAGAGAAGCTAAAAAAAGTCAAGCTTCTTGGAGAAACTAAAAAGGGTCAAGCTTCTTGGAAAAGCTAAAAAAAGTTCAAAAGGGTCAAGCTCCCTCAAGAAAAGGTCTCGGTCAGGACAAGTGGCCGATTGATCAAAGACAGTGGCTGGCCGACCAAACACAATGCCGACCGACCATCAATAGTGCCGACCGGCCATCACCAATGGCCGGTGGCAAGGAAAAAAGGCCGGTGGCCTCAAGCCATGGCCGGTGAGGTGTGGGGATGGCCTACAAGCTACTTCCCACCCTCAGAAGCAAAACAACAAGTGTTTGGTGCAAAACCAGGCACAAAACAGTCGAGTCGAGAGATCCTGAGGCAGGGCGCGTAGCCGAAACCTCCGAGAACTCAAGACGAACACGAACAGGGATGATCATCAAGTATTCATAATGATGACGTCCAAGTCTTGAGGACGGTCAAAAATGGGGTGTCTACACCTACTTATACTACGTTCTCGGTTGCGGACGACATCCCGATTCTATCCGGCGAACACCACCTTACGACTCTTATCTTCCCTAGCTTCAAGACCCTCAGACAAATTGGTTTCGAAGCTTCTGATTCAGAGCAAGACGCAGAGACGATGGTCGAGGTAGTTGCCGAACCAACGAGAGAGTTTGCTGCGGAGGCTGAAGAGGTCGACGAGGCTCTAAACTCAGTGTTTGAGGTAGCCGGTCTTAACCAGCCTGACTCACCGTCCACTTCAGGTCGGGCGAAGTTTTCCTTCGGAAATATTTTTATAGATTTGGGAGATCTACCCGGCGATTTTTCTGAAGGCATGGCTGTAGAAAATCAAACGCAGATGGCGCGAAAGAGAAATGCCGAACGCATGGCTGCGCGATGGAATGCCAAGGCCAACCATTCTAGGCTTGCCCCAATTGAATCTTCACAACCCGTTATGGTAAAAGAGACGGCTCAAGTTGTTTCGGCCGAGTCGGATAAGGTGGCTGAACAGCAAATCCCAGAAAAAAGGCCGGTTCAAGAAGAGTGGGGCGAGAAACGTACCGCCGAGGGAGAGGCCGGCTCAGAGGAGAGCCCTACTGACAAACGGCCCCGTCTAGAGGAATTGGATGTGGTTGTTCCTTTTGTTATTCAACCGAAGATCAAAAACACGCCGATCTCCTCTGACGCGTCTGCCTTGAAGGATCCAGCTGTAGCATTGAGCTTGGCCACTCAACTTAGTTGCCGGTTAACAAGGCCACCTTTTGAGCAGAGCCGAATTTGGTAGCTATAGCGTTAGCTGCCCATTCTGCCCTTCTGGTATGTGACTTGATCTTTTTTTACCCCTTCTTTGGTTTGGTTTGCATACGATATTTCTTGGTATGTGATGATCCTAACTCCTTGTTTTACAGACGGTTGGAAGGATAGCCGAACTAGGCCGCTGCCAGCACGAAGCCATTGAAAGAATTGGCCTCCTGAAGTCGGAAGCTGAAGGTGAGAAAAGCAGGGCCGAGTTCAAGGTGATGAGAGCCGCGATGGAAAGTGCTCGAGCCGAAGCTGAGAAGGAGAGGGCTCAGACTGCTGATCAGCTCAGATCCGATGCCGAGGAGAGGGCGAACACGAGCGAGGAATCGCTCAAGTTAGTCAAGGAGGCGCTTGCTAAGGTGGAGGCTGAGTTAGAAGAGTTGAGAAAGGCCAAGGAAAAAGCCAACTCTGAGGCTTCTACGACGCTCCAGGCTGGAAAGAGTGCCGCCCTTAAGGACTACGTAGAAGAAGTCCCCAAATTCGAGAATCGGGGATTCAAACATGGATGGCTCAAAGCCCTTGCTGTCGCTGGAGTTACATTGGCCATGCTAATTCCATATGAGCAAGTGGACATTGAGCCACTTGAGTCTGATCCCGAGGATTGATTTGGGAGACTTTAGTTTTATTAAGTATTTTCAATTTCAATGTATGTTTTTGTCTAGTAGATTTTCATCATTTTTGGATTTTCATATGTTAAATGTCCGCTGCTAGTGCCCAATTTATGAATGAAAATTTAATATTGTACTCAAGTTACTGCTTGTATTGTTTGTTGTATGAGTACGTAATTAGGAGAATCAGCAATTAGAATAAAATGTCATGATTACGTGGGACGGAAAACTTAGAAGCCGATTAAATTTATGGATCTGATTTAATCAACAAAATGAATTCATGAGGTGCCAAATAACACAAACTTATGAATCTTGTATTGATGAATCAATTCGTGGAACGGCTGGGGCACTCAAGCCGAATAGATTGATGAATCTGCCCTTGCCTCAACTGATTCACAAATATTAAACACCGAATAACACGTTATGAATCTTGTACTTAAGAACATTAAACGTATGAATCTTGTAGTGATAAATCGATTCGTGGAACGGTTGGGGCACTCAAGCCAACTAGATTGATGAATCTGCCCTTACCCCAGCTGGTTTACGAACATTAAACGCCGAATAACACGTTATGAATCTTGTATTGATGAATCGATTCGTGGAACGGCTGGGGCACTCAAGCCGACTAGATTGATGAATCTGCCCTTGCTCCAACTAGTTTATGAACATTAAACGCCGAATAACACGTTATGAATCTAGTATTGATGAATCGATTCGTGGAACGGCTGGGGCACTCAAGCCTACTAGATTGATGAATTTGCCATTGCCCCAGTTGGTTTACGAACATTAGATGCTGAATAACACGTTATGAATCTTGTATTGATAAATCAATTCGTGGAACGGCTGGGGCAGTCAAGCCGACTAGATTGATGAATCTGCCCTTGCCCTAGCTGGTTCACGAACATTAAACGCCGAATAACAACGGCTGACGGGGCGATCGGGGCATATGACTTAGTCGGTGCCGGGCTATTGACATTTTAATATTAATGAGATTGCCTCGGAGGTGCTGCCCGCGTAGGGAATAAATGGGCGTGTACTTTGTGAACGAGGATCCTATTTGTATGCTCAGTCAGCAACTCAGTCCAGCCCTTTGAGGAAGATTAAACAAGTGCGAATGTCACAAAGACTTTTCTTCAACAGTAGAGGCGAAGCGAAGACGCTAATTGAGCTGGGAGGAGCCATGAATTGAAGTGGTGATCCGTCACGCACGGGGAGTAGGACTTCGAGGGATCGGGAGAGACAACAATCTCCTCGTCGTTGAAGTAGGTCGCCCAGGAGGGATAAGCAGCCTCAGGGCAAAGCTCCTCAACCCAGTTCTGGAAGGGAATCCAACGCGACTCCGTGCCCATTGAGTTTTGCGGTCTTCGTGGGGAATAGACCAATGACAGAGGCAGACTCGATAGTTCGAGATCCAAACGTGGTAGTCGAGTTCGCTCGACAGATTTTTCCACCCGAAGTCCAGCAGTCGATGGTAGGTTGGCAAGACTTCAAAGTGTTTCGTGAAGGCGTTCATGGGGCGGTGAAGGGGCTGTACACAGCTTATAAAATCGGCATGCGTTTCCGCGTCGCTCGGCACGATATAGAGCAAAGATATGAACGCATTCGGAAGTTAGAAGCTCATGCGGAGAAGGCCGAGAGTGAGCTAAGGAAAATCAGGTCTGCCGAGTCTCAATCAACCAGCGAACCCAATCCGGTTGTGGAAGAGAGGGTGACTCAAAGGCTGATAAGTGATACTATGGCCGATCGTAACATGGCTAGTATGTTCGCGATTGAGACTGCGAGGGCCGCGGCCTATGAAAAAGGTTTTCATGATGGCCGAAAGATCAGAATTCAGAAGACCAAGGAGAAACTCACCGAAGAGGTTTGCTGATGTGAAAATCGTGGATTTAAGCACGGTTAGACCAAGGCATCTTAAGCCGCGGAAGCTCTCCGAGCGTCGGGCATTGATTCGGTATCGCTGCTCTACCAACGAAATCATTTCCCATTTTTCGCCTTTGAAGTCGAGCAGAGTGAGGATGAGGGCGACGTCGTATAAAAATACTCATTGTAATGCTTAAACGCAGATTGCGTTCAAAACTATGTAATCATCGCCTGATTGAATAAAATGTTTGTATGTGTTTTATTGTAACTTTCATAACTTTCATTATGACTTTCATTCGGCACACACGTGTTTGCATGTGTTTTATTGTATAAACATCATTCTGAATGTTTATATGTTTTTAAGTATAAAAGGGTTTTACTGGCTCAAAATGAGAGCATTCTACATTAAGTATTTAATCAGCATCATTATGTTACGCACGGCCCAAAAATCCACGAAGGGTGCTTCAAATTCGGCGGCTTATTTGGCCGGTGGCGCACCGAATCTGGAGGCTTAATCGGCTCAAGGACATTGTGCATCGATAGGGCTCCGAATCTGGAGACTTATATGGCCAATCGTGATACACAAAGGGCGCTCTGAATCCGGAGGCTTAATTGGCCCGAAGACGTCGTGCGCCGATGGGGCTCCGAATTCGGAGACTTATTTTGTCCAATCGTGATATCTACGAAGGGCGCTCCGAATCTGGAGGCTTTTATCGGCCTGAAGACATCGTGTGCCGATGGGGCTCCGAATTCGGAGACTATTTTGCCAATCGTGATATCCACGAAGGGCGCTTTGAATCCGGAGGCTTTTATCGACCCAAAGATGTCGTGCGCCGATGGGGCTCCGAATCTGGAGACTTATTTTGCCAATCGTGATATTCACGAAGGGCGCTCCGAATCCGGAGGCTTAATCTGCCCAAGGACGTCGTGCGCCGATAGGGCTCCAAATCTGAAGACTTATTTGGCCTAAAGACATCGTGCGTCGATGGGGCTTCGAATCCAGAGACTTATTTTGTCCAATCGTGATATCCATGAAGAACGCTCCGAATCCAGAGGCTTTTATTGGCCCAAAGACGTCGTGTGCCGATGGGGCTCCGAATCCGGAGACTTTTTGGCCAATTGTGATATCCACGAAGGGCACTCCGAATCCGGAGGCTTTTATCAGCCCAAAGACGTCGTGCGCCAATAGGGCTCCGAATCCGGAGACTTTATTTGGCCAATCGTGATATCCACAATGGGCGCTCCGAATCCGGAGGCTTTTATTAGAACACCCTTGAACTCGATTTTGAAGTGAGTAAGTAGCGATCTTTGTATTACAGAAAATGAGATGTACATGGCGAACCGTTCAGAACAAGTGTCATGCCCCACAAGTTGGGTCAATGATAAAATTTGTGTAAATGTGTGGAATTCCAAGGCCGTGGCAGACTCCTCCCTGACATGTCTTTGAGCCGATATGCCCCTACTCCTGTGATTGAATCAATCTGATAGGAGCCGTCCCAGTTAGGACCCAATTTTCCATTAGTCGGTTTCTTGGCAGCTGGAAGTACCTTCTTCAGGACTAACTCTCTTGGTGTGTAGCGGCGCAGCTGAACACGTTGATTATATGACTTGGCAAGCTGCTGCTGGTACCGCGCCATCAACGCAAGGGCACGATCTCTTCGTTCTTCGATTAGAATCAAATCCAGTGCCAGCATCATGTCATTTCGGCCTATATCAAAAGCCTGAGATTTCAGGGTTGGGTGGCCGATCTCTAAGGGTATGATTGCCTGGGTTCCAAAGCACAAAGCGAACGACATTTCTCCAGTAGATCGCCTCGGCGTAGTTCGATAAGCCCACAATACACTCGGCAATTCTTCGACCCATTTGCCTTTAGCTTTCTCCAGCCTCTTCTTGATGCCGTCCAAGATGGATTTATTAGAGGCTTCGGCTTGACCATTGCTTTGTGGGTAAGCTGGCGTAGAAAAGTGAGGCCGGATACCATATTTGCTGCACACTCAGCAATTCTTCAACCCATTTGCCTTTAGCTTTCTCCTGCCTCTTCTTGATGCCGTCCAAGATGGATTTATTAGAGGCTTCGGCTTGACCATTGCTTTGTGGGTAAGCTGGCATAGAAAAGTAAGGACGGATACCATATTTGCTGCACAGCTCTCGGTAGACGCCACAATCAAACTGGGTGCCGTTGTCTGAGATAATAGCTCTTGGGAGGGCGACGTCGTATAAAAAACAATCAAACTGGGTGTCGTTGTCTGAGATAAGAGCTCTTGGAATGTTGAATCGTGTTATGATATTTCTCCATATAAAGCGCTTAACATCAGCATCTTGAATGTGCATTAATGCCTCTGCTTCGACCCATTTTGTGAAGTAATCTGTCGCGACGATCAAGTATCGCTTGTTCCCTGGGGCCCTGGGCAATGGTCCTATGATATCAAGTCCCCACTGGGTGAACGGCAGGGGACTGGTAATGGAGCTTAACTCTTCAGCAGACAGATGGGTTAACGGGGAGAACTTCGGGCACTGTTCACATTTTTTCACATAGCATTCGGCATCAGATCTCATTGTCGGCCAATAATACCCTTGTGTTATAGCTCTATGGGCCAAAGAGCGCCCGCCAGAATGGGCACCACAACTGCCCTCATGTATTTCAGCAAGAAGCTCTTCGATTGTGTCAAGGTGCACACATTCCAAATATGGACCAGAGAGAGGTTTTTTATAAAGCCTTCCTTGCGGATCCATGTAGTATCTCAGGGCTTTGTTTCGCAAATTGTGCGCTTCTTTCTTGTCCTCTAGGAGCTGTTCGGAAGACAGAAATACAGCAATGGGATCCATCCAACTCGGTCCAGATTCTATAACATTGACTTGAACGTCCTCCGAAGGGCCGATGCTCGGTTCCGGGATGAAACCTACTTTGATGGCCCGTTTAATCTTTGAATTAACGGCGGAGGCTAGGCAAGCAAGGGCATCTGCATGTGTGTTCTGATCACGCGTTATCTGGTTCAATTCATGATGGTCAAATTTTTCCAACAAGGAGTTGGCCATTTTCATGTAAGCCGCCATACGGTCGTTTCTTGTCGCGTACTCCTCTTTGAGCTGATTGATTACCAGTTTTGAATCGCAAAATACAAGCAAACGCCAAGCACCCAAAAGATGTGCATTCCGCAAACCGGGTAGAAGGGCTTCGTATTCGGCCTCATTATTTGATGCTTCGAAGCCAATCTTGACGGCCTGCTCAATTATTGCGCCGTTAGGAGCCATGATTACAACTCCGGCTCTGCTGCCCCGCTGATTGGATGATCCATCACAGTACAACTGCCAAATGTCCCCAACATAAATTCTCCAGTTCAGCTTCGGTCAAATCTCATTGAACTTGAAATCGGCAAGACCCCCAGTGAATTCGGCAACAAAGTCGGTACGCACCTGTCCCTTGATTGAGGTTCTAGGTAGAAACTGAATGTCGTATTGGCCGAGTTCAAGTGCCCACTTTGAAACACGTCCTGATGTTTCTGCACTTCGAAGTACTGATTGGAGAGGATAATCTGTTAGCACCCCAATGCTATGTCCCTGGAAGTAATGCATCAGTTTTCTTGCTACCATGACTAGGGCTAGGATGAGTTTTTCCAACAGAAGGTAGCCTGTTCCGGCGTCAACCATTGCCTTGCTCACATAATACACTAGCCGCGGCTCTCCTAGCTTTTCCTTTATCAGTACGGCGCTGACGGCCTTGCCGAAAACTGTCAGATACAAAATGAGCGGGTCACCAGCAGTAGGTGTTGTCAAGAGTGGTACTGAGCGGAGGTAGGTCTTGAAGCCGTTGAAAGCGGCTTCGCATTCGGCGTTCCATTCAAAAGCCTTGCCTTGCCGTAGTGTATGAAAGAATTGTCGGCAGCGATCTGTGGACCGACTGATGAACCTATTGAGTGCGGCGGCCATCCCCATTAACTTCTGAACTTCCTTGACCGATCAAAGGAAGCCGAGTTCTATGATTGCTGTGATTTTCCTTGGGTTGACTTCGATTCCTCGGTGGTTGACAATGTACCCCAAGCATTTGCCAGAGCCGATCCCGAACGCACATTTGGAAGCATTCAGCTTCATTCTGTATTTGCGTAAGATGCCGAACGTCTCTTCTAGATCGGCTAGATGGGTTTGCTCTTCTCTGGACTTGACCACCATGTCATCGATGTACACTTCCATAGTGCGGCCGAGTTGCTCCTTGAACATAGTCGTGACCAGTCTTTGGTAAGTTGCCCCTGCATTCTTCAGCCCAAAAGGCATAACCTTATAGCAGTAAGTTCCTCTTGGGGTGAGGAATGTAGTTTTTTCTTGATCCTCAGGATGCATGGTGATCTGATGGTAGCCTCTGTAAGCATCGAGGAAGCTAATACACTGATGGCGTGCCGTCACATCTACAAGTTGGTCAATTCTGGGTCGGGGAAAATAATCCTTGGGGCAGGCTTTGTTCAGGTCCGTGAAATCGACGTACACTCGCCAAGTCCCGTTTGTCTTCTTCACCACCACTGTATTAGAGAGCCATGTAAGGTAGGTCACTTCCCTGATTGCCCTAGTTTCAAGCAGCCTATCAACCTCCTCAACGACAGCGGCAGTGTGCTCTGCAGCTGATTGCCGACTTTTCTAAATGATCGACTTGCACTTAGGATCAACATTCAAATGGTGCTGTGAAATAGACGGATCTATACCCGGCATCTCATATGACGTCCAATGTAAAGATATCGATGTTGTCGGATAGGAAGGATTAGCTGTTTCTGTCGCTCAGGGATGCGCCGACCATGAAGAATTTGTCTGGGCTGCCATCGATTTTAACTCAGTCTAAGCCTTCCGTGGCCTTTTCATTTGGGAGCTGCCCAACATCGTCGAGGCTCTCTCGATCTGGCACCTCAATAGAATTCACTTGCAGCTCCTTTGGTGTTTTTTCAACAAGGAGATAACATGTTTGTGCCGATTTCTAGGAGCCACAGATTTGCTCAATGCCCCACTCCGTCGGGAAGCGTAGCAGCTGATGATATGTACTCGGCATGGCTTGTATGGTGTGTAACCAAGTTCGCCCCATAATGAGATTGTACGGCGATGGCAATTTGACGACCAAGAATTCTACATTTACTGTTCGGGAACCGGCTCGGATTGGTAATGTGATTTTCCCCAATGTGTATTCTAGATTGGCGTTGAAGCCGAATAATGGATAAGGAGCCGGAGAGAGATCTAATTCTGAGAAGCCGAGTTTGGTGAATGTCTTGTAATACATAACCTCTGATGTGCTCCCCGGATCATTGAGTACGCGCTCAATGGTGAATCGGTTTACGCGTAACTCAATTACCAAGGGATCGATGTGAGGAAGTGTCACTCTGACTAGATCTGAGTCATCAAAAGAAAGAAATGCTTGCAGCTTCATGGGGCCGGTTAGCCGGAGTGAGTTGACTTTGAGGGTCAGCTTCGACTGAATCGTATGCACCGCCGATGACATTGGAAGGCTGTATATCTTGTGGATCACGCCGAGCAGAGATGAATCCTATCTTAAGGCTATTGCTTTGGTTATGTGGCTTTTTCAGATGTACTATTGTAGGTGGCCATCTTGTACCAATTCCTTTAGGTGATCCTTCAGTGCATAACAACTCTCAGTATCATGGCCATGGTCCTTGTGATATTCACACCATCTATCCTGTCTTCTCATGTCGGGAGGTCCTACCGTATTCAACGGCCACTTGAAGAATGGAAGGTGTTGGGTTTTGGACATAACGACACTGATCGGCTCTGTCAACTCCGTATATTTCTTGTCAGCGTGCCTCGTGTGCCTGCTGTCAACTTGCAATTGTTCATTTTCTCGGTGGGAGCAGTGGTCGCTTGATCAGCGAAAATCCCGTCTCTTATCTCGTTTTGCCCGATGTCGTGGTTCAAGGCTTTGAGGTGCTACAGAGTTTAATGGCTGAGCAATTTCAGCAGGAGCTGTCTTGTTGGTCACATTGCCGGCTTTAACCCTCAAGGCATCATCTTCCACTTTACAGTATTTTTTGACTTTCTTCATCAACGACCAAACTATTTTTGGGGGGCCGTCTAGTCAAAGAGCTGCGGAGGGCACTATCAGGATATAGCCCCATCTTGAAGGCGGTGATGGCCATGGAGTCATTGCAAGCATCGTCTACCAGATTGAAACATTCCCAATATCGCGCCGAGTAGGCACGAAGGGTTTCCCCCGGTTGAATCTGCATTGCCCAAAGGGAATCGGCTTGATTTGGCTGGACCTCATTAGTGATAAACCCTTGCCCTGAAGGATTTTTGAAGTTAGTGGAAGCTTTTAATCGAAACCGGCTCCAGTTTGTAATACCGCCTGACAGCTAGTGGTCCCAAACTGCTCAGAAATTTCTGCACATCAAAGCCTCGTCATCTACATGCAGTGTCATGGCTTGCTTGTAATGGCGGATGTGATTGGTGGGGTCTGATTTACCGTCGTACAGGGTGAATGACGGGGCTTTGAATTTCTTGGGTAGCACTGCCTTTGCAATCCGTCGGACAAAAGGATCGTGTTGATCTTCATCCGAACTGTTTCTTCTTTGCTTATGCCTTATACAGGGACTCTCTTCAGAAGAAATGGAAGGTTCAGATCGTCCATTCTTCCTGGGCTCCGGGGATAATGAGCTGGAGTTGCTATCAGTGTCTTGTTGTTGGGCTCGAGATCGTCAACCACCTGCTCTCACCGGTCGTTCCGGATCTTGGCGTACAGCTTATTTGGACTTTGCCACTTTTAAGGTCAAATCTTGACGGAGACGTTCATTCTCTACGATTATGTTCTCCAGCCTCTGTTTGTTTTGCTTTGCTTGTTCCATGATCGCCTGCATTGCCTCATGCTCTGGAGTCGAGGGTGAGGCGAAGTTCAAAGCGTGTCTTGTAGGGCTAGTCTCTGGTCCAAGCATGTTTGTTGGAGTGAGGTCGTCTCTCTGCGTGTTTTCATCAGTGACTATCGGAGGGTCTTCCGTTACGCCCGCCATGGATGTGTTTGAGAATTTTCACAGACGGCGTCAATTGTGGAGAAGTGGTTTGGAAATACTCTTCTGATCCTGGGGGACGCTAGTGATTCTCTGATAGTCTCCTTAAAAGGAATAAACACTCCGGTCGGGGGTGTCAGAATTAGCACTCCGACGGGCAAGTTAGTTTCTGCACTCAGGGTTACTTGTATTCTAAGTTCAGCACAATAATTCTCACATACCTTTCTTTGACTGTTGTTCCTCTATTTATACTCGTTTCCAGGGCCTCGGGGCCTGGTCCACTTTCCGCTCTCAAACTGCTCATTTATTCGGCCCCGTAGTTACTCGGCCTGTTAATTGTAGTCGGCCTGCTGATCGTGCAGGTTAGAGCCGAACAAATGTCCATCCTTCGAAGCGTATGCTTCTGACTCTGTCAATTATTCGGCTCCCACAATATTATAAATACAATATATGTTGAAGCGGTCTGTTTTGATTTAGATCGGTGCACAAGGTGCTTAAATTGATACTGAATCGAAAATCGAAAAAAAATCAAATTTAAAAATTGCACAAACCAATTCTTATTAAAAAACAAACCAAATATTGTTGGTTCGGCCCGGTTCAATCAATTTGGTCGATTTTTTTGGTTTTTCTTACATCCCTAGCAACAGCCTCTCGCCCTGAAAGGTTGATGCATTGCTGATATCTAGAGATCATATGCATGCGCTTACATGAAGACAAAATTATAGTGAAAAGAGGAGAATTCAAAGCGATTTGGATGACATATCCTTGGACAACGCGAGTAAATTGTCTATCTTATCCGATGATTGATCAACAATTTATTGTTCACTATTTCAATTCGTTATTATTTTTTTTGTTTTTAGATTATTGAGATGGAGTATAATACAAATGATTGATAGGTTAGTAGGTGCTAAGCTAGTTGGGATATAGTTGACCTATAGTAATGCAATTGCTCTATCATCATCAATAATCTATATATATTTAATTTAATGATATAAATTTTTGTAATATTTTATGTCATTTTAAAATAAAAATTATTCATTCAATAAATGTTATATATTTAATTTAATGATTGCAATATTGAAACTTTCATTTACCAGTTTTGAATCGCAAAATACAA